>PISW01013089.1:0-28263 GCA_004023785.1 Mungos mungo | reverse complement strand
CAAACGAGGCTCTACAGGGGACGTTTGTCTGCTGCTGTGGCCCCAGCGGCCCCGTCCGTTCTGTGCTACAGCCATCAGCAACTACCTGCTGAATTAGTGGATCAGTAAAAATACATGCATCTTGGGGAGATGCCACATCGCTGGCAATCAGGTGTAACTTAAGTGTATGTTGAAGTTTGAAACCCTGAAGAAACCGCTCATTTTAACGACAGAGCTGAGCTACGATTTCGACTCCCAAGTAGCAAATTCAGGCTTTTCACCACACTGACTACGCTGCTGGCATACGGGGGGTGCCGCGCTGAGCCTGCGCGTCCACGGCCACACCGAGGACGCCTGTGTGTTCCCCTCCGAAAACACACACGCACACGCACACACGCAGCTGGAGCCTCACGCCCGCAGTCTTCTGTCTCTCTTGCAGGCCAGAGGCTCGCTCCGGTGACCGCAATTTGTACATATTCACGTTTCACTGTGTCCCTCAGCCCTGAATGAAGGTCAAGGGGCACAGTGCTGATCACCTTCATTTCTTCAGAATAAAACAGGAGCAAGTCGGCAGGAAGAAGTTCACACTCCAGGTCTGTCCTGGCGCCCGTCGGTCACGATTTCGGTGAACTGTTCTGTAGTCCACGTTACGACTCAACTGAATGAAAACAAAATCTTCAACAGATTTTCAACCATAGGAAAATGTCTTTGAACACTTCTCTCCCGTACACAGAAGCACGCGTGGCTAAGACAGACCCCCACCACGTACAAAAGGAGCTCATCCAACTGCAAAAACAAACACCTTCCGGCCTACAAACGAATAACGGCGTTCTCCTACGGCACGTGATTAACAAAACCCGTCTCGCCGCAGACCTGGATAAAACAGCTTAGGAATGGCCTGGTCTGTGTTCTTGGAGAGTATGTTTTGTTATTAGCTGCTCTGCTGTCGGTTTTACCCATCCTCTCAAAAACAGTGTGCTTTTACCTGTTTTACCACAAGAAGTAAAGGCTTTTTTAAAAAGAGGGAAATAAAGGAGACAAATTGAAAGGGCTGCTCACAGACATGAACAGATAAAACTGAGTGACGCACTGAAGCCACCGGCAAAATGAAAACCACATCGTATAAAGGAAAAAGGAGACCTGACGTTGATGAAGACAGTGTCATGAAAGATAATCCCCAGAAATTACCCAGAACACAGCAGAGAAGCACAAAGGAAGCACTTGGCAAAATAATAAAGGAAAGCCAGGAAATGAAGACCAAGCGTCACAGAGCTGACCCTCCCTGAGGAAAGAACAAGAACAGAACGTAGTACAAAGGTGTACCAGACAACACTCTCGAGTCACACACGGACACGCTCGCCGCCCGACAGGAACTCGTCACAGGACTCACACCCGGACCGAGACTCATCCCGACGAAGTTACTGAACTTCCAGGCTGAACAAAGAATTCTGCCGATACCCAGGCAGAAGTAGGTCGCCTACGAAGGGGAAAGCAGTCCAGCTGGCCCCAGAATTCTCTAGAATAACCCTGGATGCCAGAAGATAACGGAATGAAAAGTGTTTACTGGGTATTAAGGGGAAGGTAATGTAGCTCAAAAATTCTATTCAGCCCAAAAAAGCATTTCACTTGTGAAAGCCACTGACAGACATTTTTAAACAGACAAGAACTCTGGGAATAGAACAAAGCACTCCTCAAACAAAATCTGTTTGATGAACATAATAGACTGAAGTATATTAAAGCTACAGCTTTTTAATAATAACCACAGAACTATAAACAAGCCACTTTATTTCATCTATTCTAGGATGCACTGTTTTCACTTTTTATAATCCTTCATTGATCATCCTATCATTATTTTAATGTCTGTTTATTTTTGAGGGGGGGGGAGAGAGAGAGAGCAAGCAGGCTCCAGGCTCTGAGTTGTCAGCACAGAACCCAACGAGGGGCTCGAACTCACAAGATCATGACCTGAGCCAAGGTCGGACAGTCGACTGACTGAGCCACCCAGGCGCCCCTGCACCGTTTCTCACTTTTTAGTGTGCCTGAAACCAGCAGGTGCAGCACACCCGACGGCAGGCCTGGTTTCCAGCAGCACTTAACCAGGGTGGCGGTGATCAACAGGGAGACAGCGTACCAGCAGCAGTGCCGGAGACGTGATGAAACGGGACCCAGAACTTACAAGATGAGACAAGGGGCCGTAAATCAAGAAAATAATGTAAAGAGGAAAAAGGAAATCAAGCAAAAAGATAGGCAATGAAAAACACAGTATTAGAGATGCAAAGCCAAACATGCAACATCAGTGTAAATGAATAAAAAGCAAAGATAACCTTCATCCAATGACACAGAGTCTCCAGGAGACAAACATAAAAACATACTCGGAGAGGCTAAAAGTGAAGGTGATTTTGGCAAAAGTACCCCAAGCAAGTATGAACACACTCCTAACACGAGTGCAACTCAAAGGGCCGCCTCCTATGATGACGACGATCGCAGCATGAGGAAGACATGCTTATAAGACTGTGTGCACCGAAACCTCCATACAGTCACGGCCCCAACTTGAACACAAGACAGCCGGGCAAACCACCACCTCAGTCCCGGAGACGGCTGGACACACGACGGGGGCGGGGGGGGGGGGGGGGCGGCGGCTCAGGCCACGCCGCCTCATGACTCGGCAAACCGAGCCGCTGGGGGCGGGGCGCGTGACCACCCGGGTGCCACCTCTCCCTGAATTATTCCTTTCCAAGACGGAATCCAGGGGCACCAGCCTGGCCGGTTCGGTCCAGAGAGCGTGCGACTCTGATCTTGGTGTCATGAGCTTGGGCCCCACACTGGGCAAGAGCTTACTTTAAAAAAAAAAAAAAAAAAAAAGGATGGAAATAAAAATTAATACATATTACCTAGTAACAATGATTTAAAAAAATACATATATAAAAGCCTTTGTTACACAAATAAAGCTATTCCTAGACAGATCCAAGTCTAACTGATCAACTGATCAAGAATTAAAATTAAATGCATAAAGTGTTCAACTCACGGTTAGAAAATAGAATGAAAAAATATCAGAATAAAGGAATTAAAGAAATGAAAATACATTACTCGATTAGCAAACAGAAGATAGCAGGTTTAGTTCTAAAACCTGGAAGCTGCATTTTGAAGAAAAACAGGTAAGCCGTATTAGCTGAACAAAAGTTAGGGCTGAAAAAGAAGGAATCATAGGATACAGAGGAAACCAAAATAAGTATGAAGTGAGTTTCCACTTAGTTTTAAGCTACTAAACAATGTAATGTAGGTGAAGTGGAGGAAACACAAGTGCTCTCCAGTTCCACGTGGCCCCACGTGAAGAACACAGACGCTGTCCATGTGGCCGCACGTGAAGAAACGACACTATCGGCACCGGCCTCCCCAGCCACCCCAGACACCAGTCCCAGGCGTGGCCACAGTAAACCACATCCAGAAAACAAAATTTCCTCATTCATTTCATGAAGCCAGTCATGCACGAACAGCACAGAGAACACACG
The DNA here is from genome assembly GCA_004023785.1 of Mungos mungo. Taxonomy (NCBI): domain Eukaryota; kingdom Metazoa; phylum Chordata; class Mammalia; order Carnivora; family Herpestidae; genus Mungos; species Mungos mungo. The sequence goes on along the minus strand of PISW01013089.1, from coordinate 24,775 downwards.
ACAAAAATTCATGACAGCAGCACACACTGCGACACAGTATTTACCGCACTGCAGACACCGATCCAGATAAGCGATGCGCGCAGCATCAGCTCAGCGGGGCTCCGAACCAGCGGACAAGCTGTAGGGCGGACCCATCGAGTGCAGGCACGGAAGAGTCACAACCTGACCATCAGAAGGGCGCCAGAGCGCTCACCGGCCCTCTTTCTGTGCCACGCAGGACCCTCTGCCGGCTACGTCACCAGGAAAAACAGTAAGCGCCAAGAAAGGGGGCAAGTATCTTAACAACCTGCACATCACAACGTCAGTGCCGGTTTCCACGGGCTGACCACACTCCCTGCCCAGGAGCTGATGGCGGTTTCTTCTCTCACGGGCCAGGACGCCGGCCCAGGGGGCTCTGCAACAGCCAGCCTGGGCTTCGAGGCCACACGGCGAGGCCTCAGAGATTGGGCGACTGACTTCCTTCTAAACGTGTTATTAAATATTACCCAATAGTAAATTTTAGAAGTGTCAATCTTCCACAAATTCTTGATTTTGGCTCGGGTCATGATTCCAGAGTCGTGGGATCAAGCCCGCATCAGGCTCTGCACAGAGAGTAGAGCCTGCTTAAAATTTTCTCTCTACACCCTCCCTGCCCCTCTCCCCTGCTCTCTCTCTCTCTCAAATAAAATGTTTTTAAAAATACATATATATATATGTATATATATATGATATAAGATATCTAATGCAAACGGTCATATACTAAGACACATCAAAAAAAAATTCAGGGGCGCCCGGGTGGCTCAGGCAGTTAAGTGTCCGAATTCAGCTCAGGTCATCATCTCACTTTCGTGGGTTTGAGCCCCGCATCGGGCTCTGTGCCGACAGCTTGGAGCCTGGAGCCTGCTTCGGATTCTGTTGTCTCCCTCTCTCTCTGAACCTCCCCCACTCATGCTCTGTCTCTCTCTCTCTCTCTCTCTCTCTCTCTCTCTCTCTCTCTCTCAAAAATAAAAATAAAAAGCGTTTCAAATTTTATTTAATTTAAAAACATGTCGAAACTGAACTTCCCCAGCGGTACGAAACAAAGGCAGCTGTTTGGAAACTTGGTATATAACGAAGGACATCACTTCAAGCCAGGAGGAGGAAAAGGGGCGACGTCGAAAGCGGTGTGTTCAGACAAGCGGCTCGTCAGAGGAAACGAGGCCAAGCAAGCGCAGTGCGCTAACCCCTGGGCTACGGAGCCTCTACCTGACGCCTTCCAATAAGTAAGTCCAAACGGATGCAAATTCCCAATGCTCAATCCCAACCCCAGAAGTATGAAACAAACACACGGGGGGATGGGGTGGGAACATTTTTATAATCTTGGTTTAGGAAAAGTCTTAAATCAGAAAACCCAGAAGCCACAAACGAAAAGAACGAACCTTGACCAGGGCCTGGATTTTTGAAAGGTTTGAAAGGGAGAAGAACCCGAAAGGGGAGCTGAGAGGGAAGCGCGCACAGAGCTGGTCCCTAGGCAGAGGGCAGTGACAGCTGGGGGACTAACATCTGGACGGAGGAGGAAGTACCGATGGCCAGTAAATGCATGTTCAACCTATTTTACAAATACAAAAAAGTCCCATCTCTTTTTTTATGTTTTTTATTTATTTCTGAGAGACAGAGAGATCGTGAGTTGGGGAGGGGCAGAGAGAGAGGGAGACACAGAATCCGAAGCAGCTCCAGGCTCCAAGCTGTCAGCACAGAGCCCGACGCGGGGCTCGAACCCACGAACCGTGAGATCATGGCCTGAGTTGAAGCCAGACGCTTAACTGACTGAGCCCCCCAGGCAACCCAAAAAGTCACATCTTAAGATTGGGAAGTGATTCTCAATTTTAACGAGATTTGGCAAAGACGTGAGCCAATAAGCAGCAGACAGAAATGAATGCCAACTGATACAATGTTTATACACAGTAAGTTAGTGTTTAAACTCATTTTTTACCCTGTTGTTTACTTTCCATTTTTAGGAACCTGTTTTATAGAAAAACTAACACAAATGAGAAAAATCACCACTTAGCTTCTCCTAATGCAACACACCTTCAAAATTGCTTCATTTCTCCTCAATTATATTCAGAAAATATATTTTTATTCTCCTCCTAAAAAATATTTGCTCCTTTTTTAGTTTCCTGTTTTACTCTCTGGGAGATTTCTTCAGTTTTATCTCATTAGAGCTCCTTTCCTTTTTTATAAAGTTTCCTTGTTTACAAACTTAACCTCTCCTTCTGTGAAATGTTCTCTTCTGCTCGTCTGTGCCACACCTCCTCCTCACTGCCACCGCCGTCGGCTTCGCACACACAGATGCCCTCTCTGCCTCCTTGGATAAAACGTGACCGCTGCGACCACAGACCAGGGGACTCACCAGACCGGACGCCACCGGGGAGCGCGGAGGACGGCCTGCGGCTCGCCCGCCACGAACTGGTGTGGCTGGTGGTGGCGAAGAAGAGCATCCCCCCCCAGGTACGGACCTGCTCCGTCCGTGAGGGCCGCCAGCACCCGCCCCACGGCCCCGGGCACAGGCTGACCACGCCCGTGTCCATCCTCCCACGGGGTCCTGGTGCTCATCTGTGAGAACTTATTTTTAGAAATTTTACTTTCAGAAAATTTGACTTTACCTGTGCTACTGCAACTTTTAATAGATTTCATCTTAATTTAAAAAACTAAGAACACAAATTGTCCACAGCCGTTTTTCTGTGCTTATAGCTTTTTTTCATGTCTCTAGACCAATGCTTTTCAAGCATACTCCCTTTGATAATTACAGAAAGTACCCTCTCTCTGCTGTTGATAACTCTACCAGAGCTCACTCACGCCCCCCGGCCTTCACCCCACAGGCCGGCACCTGGATTGGGAGGGGTGCTGCTCTGAGAAGTTTCCTTGGACTTAATTTTGACCCGAAGACGCACACCACGTCGGACGTGTGCCGTCACCGGAACTCTCCCACCAGCACTCCCGCCTTCCCCTCCCAGAGCGCCCCCGCGCCCCTCCCCCACCAGCCCTTCTCCCAGAAGCCAGTCCCCCCTCTCCCGAAAACCCCAGCATCACGCCCCTAGCTGACACGCCTGTACGGACGACAGGATCCAGGAGTAAACTTACGTACTTTTCATCTGAGAATACTGCTTTCGGGGCGCCTGGGTGGCTCGGATCTCAGGGTTCGCGAGTTCGAGCTGCGCAATGAGGTCTCTGCGTTGGGCAAACTGCACACCTCACAGCCTCTGTTCCTGCCCTCCGCCCCTCCCCCGCTCTCTCAAAAATAAACATGAAAACAACTACCAAATAAAATGCTGTTTTCAAATTATGACTATTCTGTTATCAATAAAGGGTGCCAGAAAACATAATTACGTAAAAGTAATTTAGGTCAAAAGTATTTCAGATTTTAAATTTTCACTCAAACCAACCTCTGATTCAGATCAAGTCCTCCTGACCCATCTTATTTCTAGTTTCCAACACCTCCAGATCATATAAAAATCCTCCTAAGATTTTGTGCCGTCCTGGCCTTGTCCTGGAAAATCCGCCTTCCCTACAGTCCGCCACAAGCCGGGCTCCCGGGTGTGATTCTCCACCCGAAAAACACCGTCTCCCACCCAAAGTTCTGGGCGTCGCTGGGTCGGATGTGGACCTCCCCTTCTCACCCTCCATCCCCCGTTATTTCCCTAAAATGACACTGGTGCAGTTAGGGGTTTAAATACCCTCCCTCTCATTTTCAAAATCGGAATACCACCTAGAGCCAGTGGGCGTCTGAGCAGCCCCCCCCCCCAGCTCCACGTCTGGACGAACAGCTGTAGGTCCAACTTTTGCACGAGCACGCGTGGATTTGTTTCTACCCTGTGCAGAGCACGAAAGGAGCTCTCTACTGCACGACGCTACAGGTTTGCTACCGGAACGCTCACTCACGTACCCGAAACCCAAACACCCTGAAAACCTAACTATCCTACACAATCCTGTCTCTCCGGAGGCGCCCCAGGCTGGCACGTCAGGAGAGCAGCGCCCCTGGTGGCCAGCGTCCCGGAGGAGCGAGCACAGCGGGAGTGAAGCCGCGGCACCAGCGCAAAGCCCACACGGGCCCACACGGCTCAAGAGAAAAGGCAGTATTTCCAGAGTGTCACACAAACAGAGACTTAGGGAAACGGGGCATGTAAATGCACCGAAACTTCACCAACACCTCTTACAACCTCAATCTCACACACGAATGGTGTACAGTGACCTCTACAAGTGACCAGCAGAACAGGCCACACTCCCAGAGGACTCAGCACGCTCTGTGTGCAGCCTGGTTGACTCTCACAAACACCCTAGGCGGTCAGGTCCTACACAGACCCGCCTCTTCCCTCTCTCCGGCCACGCCACCCTCCTGCTCGGTGTCACTCTGATGACCTGCCGTGCGCGCTCGCTCAGGCGTCCACACTGGGCAGCAGTCTCGTTCCCCCACTCAACGACACAGCTCCAGAAACTCCGACCTCCTGCGCCATAATGCACCCTCTCTACTGAGTTCAATCCCGCCAACAAACACGCGATCGTTTCTCCAATCTTTACAAAAAGAAGTACGAAGCCCAAGTTCATTCCGGCTGCTGTCCCATTTCTCTGCTCCGGCCTGACAGCCCCACTGCTGAGGCGTATGTTAAGAGGGCTCCTCTGCGTCCCCACCTGCCGTCTCCCATCATTCTCTCCAGCTCCCGCGAACCCGGCCTCTGCCCCTCATCACACCCCTGAAACTGTCCTCCTCAAAGTCACCAACGCCTCTCATGATCCTTCATCAGCCCTTGTCGTACCTGACTGGTTTAACACAGCTGATCCCACCCCCCTGAGCGGTCCCCACATTCGGGTTCTCCGTGCACCTCCCTGACCATTCGTCCTCACAGCCCCTGCACTCTTCTGCTCGCTGTGCCAAGACCCACTCCCCACCCCTCTGCCCGGGGCAGTCTCCGAGCCTCCAGGCCTCCAGGCCGCACCGACGGCTGACGGCTAGCCAGCAGCTCAAACTCTGTGTACGCACAACCGAGCCCCTGGCGGCGTCCTGGTCCCGCAGCCTTTCCACCTCGGTCAGAGCCAAGCCCACCTGCTCAGCCGCTCAGGCCAAAAACCCTGAGGGCATCCTGAAAACTCTCACACTCTCACTCACTCACACACACTCACACTCACACACACACACTCTCTCTCTCTCGCTCTCTCGCTCTCTCATGCGCATGCGCACACCGCTCCAAAACATCGGATCAGGAAACCCTGAGAGCTCCACTTAGAAAATGTGCCCAAGAGTCCAATCGTTCATCACCCCCACGGCCACCATCCTGGTCCGAGGCAACAGGGCATCTCGCCTGACGTCCGCTCACGTCTCGTAACCACCAACCTGTTAGTTTCCGCCCGTCTGCCTGGCGCTCCAGACGCTCCCCTCACCAGCCACGTGATCCTGGTCACGTGACTCTTACGCTAAAGCACTTCCAAAGGCTGGTCTCACCTGGGAGTCAGAACCCAAGTCCTCTGTAAGGACCATGGGCCACCTCCCAGCCAGCTGCTCCTCTGCCCCCCATCACCCCGAGAGCACCGCCCCCAACTCTCCACACTCTCGGCCTGATCTTCGCCTGGTCTTCTCTCCGGGTGCTTATCACGACCTAACACGTCACATTTTTTTTTTTTTTTATGATACAGAGAGAGACAGAGCATGGGGGGGGGGAGCAGAGAGGGAAGGAGACACAGAACCGGAAGCAGGCTCCAGGCTTTGAGCTAGCTGTCAGCACAGAGCCTGACGTGGGGCTCGAACCCACGAATGTGAGATCTGACCTGAGCCGAAGTCGGAGGCTTAACCGACGGAGCCGCCCAGGCGCCCCTCGTCACATTTTAACTTAATTATCTAGTTCATTATCTGTCTACCCACACGAAATGTAAACTCTGTGCAAGATTTTTATATTCTGTAGTACTCTTAGAGCCGTAGGCACTCAAGTATTTGTTAAATGACTGCGAAGTTAAGTTTGAAGATTAAGTCTGATACGTCAGCCCTTTAAGTGTTACATAAGGTAATTCACTTACAAGATCCTGTGGCTGAAAAGCTATACAACTTTCAAACAAGGTCAAGCTGTCTTTTCCTATTAAGAGGGTAAGAGATTTTACTATACTCTTCTTCAAACCTTTTTTCCAGAAAGGAAAAAAATATGTATTACTGGTAAATTTCTCTTCAGTTGCAGCAAATGTAAAGTCTGGGGACTAAAGCTCAGGGGACTTCTCTGGGAAAATGTAGCAAAGGCTTTTAGCCAGAAGAAAACCACGGAGGCAAACACATTCATCAGTCACCCAGCAGGTTGCTAAACCAGCACGAAGTCCCCCACTGGCTGAGGGGGGAGCCAAGGTTATCCTCAACATAAAGCGACTTCGTACGAGGAATGAACGGTACAGGAAAGCAAGCAGTAAACCACAGGGGGCTACTGCTATCAACACTGGACACACATCACTGTGCGGACTTCAGAATTCACAGCCAGGAGGCCCAATCAAAAACGTGAAAAAAAGGAGCGCCGGGGTGGCTCAGTTAAGCATCCAACTCTTGATTCTGGCTCAAGTCATGATCCCACAGTTCCTGAGATCGAGCCCCACACTGGGCTCGGTGCTGACAGCTCAGAGCCTGCTCGGCACTGTCTCTCCCCCCCTCTCTGACCCTCCCTGTTCGTCCACGTGGGCACTCTCTCTCAAAATAAGTAACAAACTTTAAAAATATATATATATATGAACAAAGGTTCCCAATACAGCTTGCCTCGTCCTCAAGCAAATGTCTAATAAAAGAAATGGGTCTCGGGCCGCCTGGGTGGCTCAGCTAGTTACGCATCTGGCTTTGGCTTACATCAGGATCTCACGGTTCGTGAGTTCGAGCCCTACACTGGGGGAGCTGGACTTCTCTCTCTCTCTCTCTCTCTCTCTCTCTCTCTCCCTCTCCGCCCCTCCTCAATCACTTGTGCCCTCTCTCAAAACAAAAAACAAACAAAAAGAATGGGTCTCAGAAGTTATTTAAATCCTAATATTTAAAACAAAACAAAAAGTAAACGCGCGGGTGCCTGGGTGGCTCTGTCACTGAGCATCTGACTTCAGCTCCTGTCATGATCTGGTGTTTGGTGACTTCGAGTCCCATCAGGTAAGGCTGAGCCCTGCTTCAGGTGAGCCCCACTTCTCTCTCTCTCTGCCCCTCCTGGGACTCTCATTCTCTCTCTCTCTCTCTCTCTCTGTGCCCTTTGCTCACTTGTGCCCTTTCAAAAAAAAAAAAAATCTTTAGCCAACCAGGAGGCACATGAATAAACTAAGAAGGTGACAAAATAAAACTACAGAGAAATCATCAAGATCCTCAAACAGAAATTTCTTTCAAATCTCATTTTTATTTTAAAGATTAAGGCACATTTTTCACTTTACTATGTAATATAGCCTTGTTTAATTCGACATTCACAATTTTTCTTGAATCTTCTGGTAAATCCGTAGTTTGGGGGTGCCATGTTTTTTCCTGTAGTTTTGGGTACATCCTACTAAAATGTATACTGTTATAATGACAAGCATGAATTGATGATAAATTAGAGTTAATGCTACATATGAACAAATTAGGCATGAATTTAAGTTTCACAGATAATTCAAATTATAAATAATAAATACCAACACCAAAAGTTCTACTGGTCTTAGTCTGAGTAAACAGCTCAAGAAAAAAACTTAATTGAGAAAACACATTTTCCTCACACAAAGCTGAATGCTATTCAATTCAGATACGTTCAAAGCATCAACATATATGACTTTTAAAATTCAGCAAATTTTCGGGGCGCCCGACTTCAGCCCTGGTCACGATCTCCTGCCTCACATTCTGCCTCTCTCTGCCCCTCTCCAGCTCACGCTCGTGCACTCTCGTGTGCTCGCGCTCTCTCAAAAATCAATGAACATTAAAAAATAATGATTTTTAATCAGCAAATTTTCAGCTGAAAAGGAGAACAGTAAACGTGCCCCACGCGCCCGCCACGCAGGTCGGTCATGAGCACGGGAGCCATCGCGTTGCTCAGGATCCCACCCCCACCCTTCTCCCCTCAACCTAGATTTCAAAGTAAATTCCAGATGTCAGACTTTCTTCTCGGGGCTGGGGGAGGCGCGGATCAAGGCTTGTTTCACTGACTAACAGATCTGAGTGCGGAGACCACTGTGAACAGACAGAGCAGGGATTCTATTGCTGGTCTCCTCCTCCGTGGACAGCCATGATGATCGTCGCCTCCCTCTTGGCTCGGAGTCACTCCCTGCGACACGTGCGTGTGTGCCTGGTCCCACCCCTGCGGGCCTCAGCCTGGTCAGTCGGAAGGTTCTCGTGAGCCGTGTCTGCCTTCGGCGTGTGGATGCGCCACGGGGCCCTGCTTGTTCTGAACACAGTGCCCTGCCCTTTCAGGCGCGGGCTGACAGCACACGCGGCGGCGGCCCAGCTTCTCGGATTCACAGCACCTTCTGAGCAGCTGGCCCAGAGCTCGTCCTCGCCCCGTCCGGGTCACCCGCCTGGGCCTCAGCACCAAGCCAGGAACAGACAGACCCAAGCTTCCAGATGACCAGTCCATCTCTGATCACATCCCAGATCTACTGGGAGGAGCAGGCATTGGCAATGTCACTGGTCTCCTGGGGTCCAACCAGACCTTCTTTCTGCCACAATGCAAGACACGGGAGGCAAAGCGTCTTCTGAAGCCTGAGCGCACCCACGGCCGCGCCGCGGCGCACACCGAGGCCAGCTGTCGGACTTCCACCTGCCCGTGCTTCACTCTAAGCTCTGAAACGTGACCACAATGTCACACCCCAGCTAGAGTCACAACTTGCTAGCGTCACATATAAGGCACTCACATTTTCCTTTTGCTCCATGAGACATATGATTAGTTGGTTAGAATCAGGATCCATCCAAGTAAGATCCACATTTCATTTGGCTAATAAGTCTCTTCATAGGTTCCCTGAGCCTTTTTCTTTTCCTGTCACCCATGTGTTGAAGAAATGAAGACATCCCCCCTACAGAATTCACATCTAGGTTTTACTGAGTGTATCCTCTTACGGGGTGTCTCTGAACATGTTCTTCTCGACCCTGCATTTCCTGTAAACTGCCAAGTGCAGAGGCCCTGGGGGGCGGGGGCTACATCGCCCGGCCGGCCCCTCTGTCTGTGAGGTGTGGGTTCAGGAGCTGCCGCTCTGTCGTGTCCTGGCTTCGGCCACTGTTAATCATCATGGCCTGCATCTACTTCATTACAGGCTGCAAAATGACAACATTCTCATTCTTTCATTGATTAGCTGTTATATATAAAGAGAAACTTCTCTGTATCAACTACCTAGTCACCTAGGAAAGTCTGGAAGGACGAATACCTGATTCTTTACTCTTACCTTCAGAGCAAGCTGGCTGCACAGCATCGTGCAAGGGTGACCATTAGGTGTTTTCTCAGTGCTGCTGCTGCTGCTGCTGTGTTACTGCCTGTAGTGCCAGGAGGTCACAGATTTTCACACAGTTCTGTGTTTTAATCCATAATTACTACTCATTTTATCCACCCAAACTGTCCCACTGAGCCATCGGTGCACCGGGCACCTTGCCCAGTGACAAAGCTGCCTGCCTGCCCACTGATCTGGGATAGCCTTCTTGCTTTCTGGTGCATAAGACCGGAGGTTCTGAACATTTCCAATCCCAGACGAATCAGCCGTTTCTCCATGGAGCCCTGGTTCCGTTTAGTGAGAAACAGTAATAAATACGTTATCACACCCCGTGGCCCCTTTTCCTATCAACACTCTGGTGTTCCAATGTCCAACACTCTGGTGCCAATACAGACCCAACTGTCTATCCAACGCACACAGCTCCGTACAGCTATCCGCCCGAGTCCAGCACCTCTAACCTGGCACAGATTAAGGAAAAAAGGAGCAGTGGGGAGCAGGCAAAACTCAGGGAGAGGAAAGATATAACTTAAAAAAAAAAAAACAAAACCAAAGGATTGGGCGTACCAATGTCCAAGAATGAGCTGTGAATACATAGCAAAACCAGGATTTAGAAGTGCACGTGGGAAGGAGGAGGTGAAGTCTGGGAACGGCGGGGGGGTCTCCTCGCTCCTTTAGAAATGTCCCGGGATTCAAACAAGTTCTGCTCTACCATGTGTACTCAGGTGCCCAAGAAATGAAAGAGCAAACTTCAACTTGAAAACAAAACTATCTGAAAACTTAAATCAGTTTTGCAAGTAAATGGACTCATAATTGAAATCAGACACGATGTCATGTCATCCAAAGACCCGGAAGGCGCAAGGGGAATGACAGCAGGGACCCAGGAATGTGAGAAAGCCCAGCCTCCTGACAAGCGGCTTCAACGTTCATCATTCATCGCTTGACCGACGGGGGCGAGGGGGGGGGTCATCAGGTCTGCTCTGCAATGTTTACCAAACGTAACCTAACAAATAATCAAATCATCTTTACAACCCCAGCCCCAAGAAGATTCTAACGTGCTGGAAAGAATATATGTTGCTCAATATGAATTTTAAACAGTACTGTTTTGCTTTCATTTTATAATTTTGCAAGACTTTAAGACAGACTTTTTTTTTAATTCAACGGTCCTGGCTTATTCCCAACAATGTGTAAATATTCCATATATATTACGTTCAGCGATCCCTTAAAAACAGTTGAAAAATAAAACATAGAAAATAAAGCTTCAACCGTTCAAAAAATTACTTCTAGCAATTACTTACAGCAAAAAGCCAATTACTCAATTTATTCTTGGTTATCTTTAGTCACGGTACCAAAGACATTGCTAAAGAATTGCTGTCACCGAAAACATCTCTCAATACATGTTTACCAACCACTAAGGATGATTACTCTCCTAACAGTGCCCCCTACACAGTTCTCCTCTTACAAGAGGTGCCCTGTTGGTCTGCATGAAATCAGAGACCGCCTCGGCACACAGGATCCATGAGTAAAAATAGAACCGACTCCCGAGACTCAAAGTGAGAAGGAAGGGAAAACACAGCCAGCCTCATTTAAGAAAACAACCTACAGTGCAAGGCGCAAAAAAAAAAAAAAAAGGTCGTTCTCCTAATTTGAATACACAGTACTGAATAATTCAGGACTGCCCTCTTCAAATGAGTTTCACATCAGGACTGCCAACAGGATACATCTGCTCTTGACGCTTCATCAACTTAGTAGAGTACTCAGAACGGCCACATAACTTACAACTCTCACCCTCTTCACAAAAATGAGTGTACCTCGTTCAAAATACAAACGTCACCTACTGCCACCAATCTGTGAGGACCAATATTAACCCTTACGTGAACATCACCCTTTATACTTACCCAATGAACACCCAATATTAATGCTAGTCAACAAGTATAAATGCTGTACCCAGACCTAAGCTAAAACAACCCTAACTATATGCACTAGAGTCGATATGATGGTCCCTCAAAGTAGGTAAGACACTGCGGCCTCATTCACACAACTTGTACTTTCCAAAGGAGTCAAGAAAGGGGAAACAGAGAAAAGGAATAAAGACGCTTCAGAAAAAGGTATTAATGAGGAAGCAACCACAACTGTAGAAATCCGCCTCCTTCTAACGGAAGCCACAGGGAATCCCCTAACTGACAGCACTTACGGAGACGTCGAGGGGGCGGGGACCCACCGCCTCACCCAGCCTTGCACCTGAGCTCAGCGCAGCTCAGAGAGCTAGTTCTGCCCAAGTGACAGAGCGCGGCGGGCGTCAGGGCTGCTCCCAGCCCCCTGTGATTCTTTCTCTGGCCACGCTGGAGGCGGTGGCTGCACTCTTAGGAGCGCCCTCCATGACCAGAGGCCCCTGCCAACCGGGCCAACGACACATAAAATACTTAACATACCTTTGTATTTAAGCTCCCTGGGACTTTGGGGGGGTGGGGCGCTGCGCGCGCGCGCGTGTGTGTGTGTGTGTGTGTGTGTGTAACCACAACGTAACCTAGCCCATCTAACAGAAAAAGTGATCAATATGGGTCTCTTTCTCACAGGCTGCCCACTGGTAAGCTCGGTCTCCCTGACCTCAGGCAAGATTTAAAGATAAATAACTACTATCTGCATTTTGGCAAGTTTTTTGGCCAACTATAGAAAAGTCTAAATTCTGATTTTATCAACCAACCTAACAGCTATTCAATTTCTGATTCCTACAAACTTAATATATAAAGTAATGTCTTCACCCAAATTTTTGGGAATTTGATCTGGGTCAGGAACCCTGATGCAAACCAGTAAAGGTCCACCATTAACTAATATGAACCAATCCACCACCACTACGACTGTAGCTGTCCAACTGCACAGGCCTCCAGTCCGCCACTGGCTCCCAGGAGCCATTCCGTCAAGTGTCTGAACGGAACCGCTACAGAGATTATACATGCCTGAGGGAGGAGGAGGGGAATGGGAATTACAAACCAGGATACTAACAAAGGACAGACCAGCTAAGATCACACAAAGGGGCAAGGGCAAACGTGTACATAAAAATCATAGCCAAGTACAAATGATAAAGAAATACTACATAGAGGGGCGCCTGGGTGGTTCAGTTGGTTAAGCATCCAACTTTGGCTCAGGTCATGATCTCACAGTTCATGAGTTTGAACCCCACATCAAACTCTGTGCTGACAGCTCAGAGCCTGGAACCTACTTGGTTCGGATTCTGTGTCTCTCTCTCCCTCTCTGCCCCTCCTGTTTGCACTATGTCTGTCTGTCTATCTCTCTCTCTCAAAAATAAACAAACATTACAAAAACTTTTTTAAATACTGCCTCGAGAGGGTAGAAGCTCACTAAAAACATGGCAGGCCCTAATCCAGACAGACTCTCAACGCCAAGAGCCTTTAAAAACTACTTTGCAAGGGTGAGAGTATTAGAGAAGACGTCTACGCAGCAAAGGCATTGAAACTAGGCCTTTACCATAAAGGGGGAATTTATTTTACTAGGCCGAGATGGAAAAAAGAAAAGTCCCAAGGAAAAAGCATGTGTTACCTAGGGAAAGGAATATGTTACAAAAGAGAAAAACATTTTTCCAAAGAGGAAATCTCTAAACACAGATGGCTTAGGATTTGTTTCTAAATTTCCTCTCTTGCCCCCAAGTATAATATGCTTTGCAGAGATACATAAAATACAAATTAGATGAGAAAGAGAGAGACAATGCGGGACATTTAATGGAGTCAAAACTCTGGACATTATAAAAATGCATCAAAATGCATAGGAGTCCTCAACTTTCACAAAGTTAACTTACAATTTCAGCTCTAAGCTAATAGGTGCTTACTTTTTGATGAGTGACTAGTTCAACGTACTCAAGATTTCTAGCAGCTTATATTAAAAAGGAAGTAGGATCAGATAGTCACAACTAAACGCCACTAAGGTTTAAAAACAATTATTTTAGGGATTAAAGGAATTTATTTGCGTTGCTAACAAAAAGAATGAATGAGTCCTGAAGGTCCCCCCTCTTTTTTTTTAATGTTTATTTTTGAGAAAGAGAGAGACAGGGTAAACAGGGGAGGGGCAGAGAGAGAGGGAGACACAGAATCCGAAGCAGGCTCCAGGCTGTGAGCTGTCAGCACAGAGCCCGACGCAGGGCTCGAACCCACGAACTACAAGATCATGACCTGAGCCGAAGTCGGAGGTACTCCTGAAGGTCCCCTTAAAAAAGACACTGAAATGCAACATCTTCACAGTATCCAAGCAAGTGTCACTGGGCCGCTGCGGACAGCACAACCCCGAGGCAGGGGCAGCAGCAACAGTGTCCGAAGTACAATTCAGCCCAGACCACCACCCCCCCCCCACCGTGGGGCAGGGGTGCAGCTCTATGGAGTCGGCAGTGAAGGGGAGGGTGTGCAGGCGGTGTAAGGGAACCCCACAAGTGGGCAGTTTCAAACTCCTACGGAAATCTGAAGAAAGAGACAGAGCTCCCCTCCCGTCACCCAACGCACAATCTTGGATACAACCTCAAGGGACTCCAGACTCCAATGTCCAGCCAAGGCCCCTAGCAGAAGGGGGGACTGCGGTGTCCACAGTCAATCCTCAAAGAGAAAGTCGGATCCAAGTAGAGTTGAGTGTGGCAGCAACCAACCTCTGACTGCGCTCGGGGCCCAACACCGAGAGCGCAGTTACCCTCTGCGCGGACGATGGAGGGAAACCTAGTGCTGACCGTCCCAGCGATCACCTACGCGGCTTACCACTCTTCCCGGACAGCCACCATCACCCCAGCCACGCTGGACCCCTCAGATGCCTCCAAAGCCCTGGCCTCTCCGACCATCTGGCTGGTTCCTACGGACTACTCCGCTCAGCAGCATCTCCACGGCGATGCCCCCCACCTCCTGCTGCTGCACGGCCCGTCCACACCGCGGCCGGAGCACTCCTGCGGTCTCCCTGCCCAGCAGACACAACTCCTCCAAGGAGCGGCTTCTCGGGGACCAGGCGAGGCGGCGGGGGGGTGGGGTGGGGGTGGAAATAATACATACATACATACATACATACATCATACATACATACATACATACATCATACATACATACATACATACATACATAAAGGCAGTTTCTCCAGGGTCTCGTGTGCTCAACAGCACAGCTGACCCTTGAACAGCACAGATTTGAGCCATGCAGGTCCCCTGAGAGGTGAGGTTTTTTATCAATAAATCTACCTGGAAACTTTTCTGGAGACCTGGAAAACTACTATTCTGTAAATGTGTTTTCTCTTATAATTTTCTTTTTTTATATATTTTAAGTAATCTCTATACCCAACATGGGGCTTGAACTCACAACCCCGAGAATGAGAGTCGCATATTCAGCTGACGGAGCCGGCCAGGTGCCCCCTTACAATTTTCTTAGTAACATTTTCTTTTCTCTAGGCTACTCTGTTGTCAGAATACAGTATATAATACATATAACATACAACATATGTGTTGATTCACTGTTTATGTTGTCAGTAAGGCTTCCAGTTAACATTAGGCTGTTACTAGTTACGTTTTAGGGGAGTCAAAAGTTACACAAAGATTTTCAACTGTGCAGGGGTGGCCCCCCTAACCCCTGCGTTGTTCAAGGGTCAACTGTATTTCAAGCCAGCATTCAAGTATGTACTTGAAGAACAAGACTACCACTGATGAAGTGAATTAGTCTCAGCAATTTTACAATCTCCTTTCTGATACACAACGACCAAACTTCTACCCCGTACAGTAAGGCTCAGGTACCAGCTGAGCACACTGGCCAAGGCGGTTAAATCCAAATGCCACTTTTAACATTTCTAAATAAATAATAAAGCTTTCACAGAACATCTGGCTTTGAGCTGTGCTACTGCTGCTGTATTCTCCAAACTAAATCTGTAAAAAGAGCACAAAGAACTGAAAGCAGCAGCGTCCAACTAAGGGCAGGGCCGCTCTGAGACGGCAGAGCCACAGCGCCTTCATCACAGGCTGCCTTCCCGTGCTGTGCACAGACACCGCTTCTCCTGCATACCTCACTCAAAAATGGTCTCATCAGATCACGAGGGAACCATTAGAAAGGACACCGGCAAGAACACATTTTCTCTACCCCGATGTTAATTATTACTTGACCCATAAGGAAATAGTCTCCCAAGGGCCGTAAGAATGATCATATGGTAAATTAAAGTGTATCAGTCAAAGTTCAGAGCAGGAACAGATCAGTTGTTTTAAGGAGAAGGAATTAAATGAGGAGCTGGCGGCTTACAAAATTGCCAGAAGGGCTCAACGAGTAGGTGAGAGAAAGAACCTGCAGAACTGACCCTCCAGCAGCCCCTGGAGCTAGAGTTCAAGAACAGAATACAGCCACCGCTGTCCAGATTCAGGAAGGCGAAGAAACCAAGAAGAAATCACCACGTCACTTGTATGCAACACTGGACTGCAGATCACAGCCAGTGTTAACAAGAAAAATAAATTAAAGGCACACAAATCAATGAGATAAAATTGTGTTTATTTGCAGACCACTTTATATGGAGAAAACACTACAGAAAATGTACAAAAAGTTAACTCAGCGTAGCCAGACTGCACAATGCGAGGTCAAAATACAAAACTGTATTTTAATTTTACTTCTATGTATAATTGGAAAATAAAATTTTAGAGGATATAACTTATAACAATGTTTTTAAAAATGACCTTTGACCCAAGCCTGGGAAACTTCTTACTACAAGGGATACAAAAGCAAAAATGAACTGCTGGGATTTCATCAAGATAAAAACACTTCTGCACAGTGAAGGACACAACCGGCAACATTAAAAGGGAGCCGACAGAAGGGGGGAAGGGACTCGCAAGTGACATACAGGACAAAGGGTTAGTGTCCAAGATCCACAAAGAACTTATCAAACTCAACACCCCAAAAACATACTTCTTCAGGTGAAGACATGGGCAAAAGACATGAACAGACACTTTTCAAAAGAAGACACCAAGATGGCTAAGGCACATGAAAAGATGCTCAGCATCACTCATCATCAGGGAAATGCAAATTAAAACCACGAGGAGACACCACCTCACACCCGTCAGAGTGGCTGAAATCAGCAACTCAGGAAACAGCAGGTGTGGGCGAGGAGGCGCAGGATGGGGGGCACTTCTGCACTGTTGGTAAGGATGCAGCCTGGTGCACCTGCTCTGGAGAACAGCACGGAGATTCCTGGAAACACTAAAAACAGAACCACCCTGTGCCCCGGCAATTCCACTACTAGATATTTATCCCAAGGAAACAAAAACACTGATTCAGGGGAGCACATGCACCCCAGTGTTTAAGCAGCTCTATCAAGAAGAGCCCAACCGTCAAAGAGCCCGAATGTCCCCTGACTGATGAACGGATGAAGAAGATGTGGTGTGTAAGTGTGTGTGTGTGTGTGTGTGTGTGTGTGTGTGTGTGTAGTGGAATATTAGTAATCAAAAAGAATGAAATCTTGGGGCACCTGGGGGACTTGGCTGGTTAAACATCCGACGTCAGCTCAGGTCTTGATCTCACAGTTTCATGGGTTCAAGCCCCACATCGAGCTCTGTGCTGACAGCTCAGACCCTGGTGCCTGTCTCCTCTCTCTGCTCCTCCCCTGCTCACACTCTGTGTCTCTCTCTCTCAAAAATAAACATTAAAAAAAATTTTTTTTAAAGAATGAAATCTTGCCATTTTCAACAACATGGATGGAACTAGAGTATTATGCTAAGTGAAATAAGTCAGAGGAAGGTAAATATTAATCTAATTTCACTCATATGTGGAATTTAAGAGACCCAACAGATGAACATAGGGGAAGGGAAGGAAAAATAAGATAAAATCAGGGAGGGAGGCAAACCATACGAAACTCTTAAATGCAGAGAACAAACTAAGAGCTGCTGGTAGGGTGTTGGGTCCAGGGATGGGCTAAAATGGGTGACGGGCACTGAGGAGGGCATTGTTAGGATGAGCACTGGGTACTGTCTGTAAGTGATGAATCACTAAATTCTACTGAAACCATTACCATACATTATATGTTAACAAACTGGGATTTAAATAAAATTTTAGGGGCGCCTGGGTGGCTCAGCCGAAGTCGGCTTAGGCCATGATCTCACAGTTCGGGAGTTTGAGCCCCACATGGGGCTCTGTGCTGACAGTTCAGAGCCCGGAGCCTGCTTCAGAGTCTGTGTCTCCTTCTCCCTCTGCCCTTCCCCTGCTCATGCGCGCGCTCTCTCTCTCTCTCTCTCTCTCTCTCTCTCTCTCAAAAATAAATATTCAAAAATAAACAAATAAATGAAATTTTAAAGAAACATGAAATACTGATGGATGCATTCAACAAAGCAGGGTAAGAGCTAAAGAAAACGACAAACTTTACCAAAATGTAAAAAATACCTAAATAAGTGAAAAGGTAGGCCATGTTCACAGAATAGAAGACTCAATACTGTTAAGATATCAGTTCTCCTCAAACTAATCTACACATTCACTGTAATTCCACTCAACACCACAGGCTTTTTTGGGCAATCTTCGAACTGACCTGAAAGCAATCCTTGCAAAGGAAACAAAGCCGAGGGGCGTACACGACGTGATTCCGAGACTCGGCGCCCAACGACGACCCGGAAGCCGCACGGCCGGAGGACCACGCAGACCGACGGGACGGAGCGCCGTGCCCGCGGACACCTGCACTGCGGCTTGGTCGGCAGAGCTTCAACAAAAGGTCTGAGTTAGTTCAGAGCAGAAAAACAGCGATTTCCACAAATGCTGGAACAGACATAACGCACCACAGCACAGACCAACCTAAAAACTAATACGCTCAGTGAAAGGAGCCAGACACGTTCTAGAGGTGTCCAGAAAAGGCCAGTTCACAGGGACAGAAAGTAAATCAGCAGCTGACCAGGGCTGGGAAAGTGACCGCTCACAGGCACAAGGGTTCTTTCTGAGGTGATGCAAACGTTCTAAAATTACACTGTGATGACGGTTACAACTCTAAATGTACAAAAAGCATAGAATTATACACCTAAACTGAGGAGATTTTATGGTATGCAAATTAAACCTCAATAAATCTGTTATAAAAAATAAACTTCTGGGGCACCTGGGTGCCTCAGTCTGTTAAGGGTCTTGAATCTGGTTCAGGCCATGATCCCAGGGTCGTGAGATCATGACCACAATCCAGGCTCAGCGCTGGGGTGGAGCCTGCTTCATAGATTCTCTCCTCCTCCCTCTGCCCCTCCCCCACTCTTAAAAATAAATACGTTTCTAGGGAAAAAGGGGAGAGAATACGTGCTTGGAAATTAAAACTACAACTGCCAAATAAAAACTTAAGTGACATTATAAGACCAAGTTACTAATATGGGAGAAAAAGGAGAGAAAATCTCCAAAATATATTAACAAATAGAGAAAATAGACAAAATGAAAATTAAGAGGCAATGAAAAGAGATTAATTATGGAGTTCAAACACCTGACTAGAAGTTCCAAAGACAATACTGGAGAAATGCAGATGACGACAAAAAAGCAAAAGAAAGAAATTTCTGGGCTAGGGGCGCCGGGGTGGCTCAGTCAGTTAAGTCCCCGACTTCGGCTCAGGTCAGATCTCACGTTCGTGGGTTCGAGCCCCGCGTCGGGCTCTGTGCTGACAGCTAGCTCAGAGCCTGGAGCCTGCTTCCAGTTCTGTGTCTCCTTCTCTCTCTGCCCCTCCCCCTTTCATGCTCTGTCTCTCTCTGTATCAAAAATAAATAAAACATTAAAAAAAAAGAAAAAGAAAGAAACTTCTGGGCTAAAGACAGACCTATGCCTACAGCGCAGAAGAGCCCAGAGTCTAAAACAGTGACTGAGAAGAATGTTGTACTGAAGAGACGCACGTGGGGAAAACTTCTAGCTCCAAGTATAGAGAAAACTCTCTTAACTTCAAAACAGTATCCACACAGGAACAAAAATGAGACTGACATGAGTCACTCTTCTTTCACCGTCTGCTCACGAGGAATTCCGGACGCCACAGGCAGCGAACGGTGACATCCACGGTCTGCAGGAAGAAGATGTTGAGGCCAGAATCCACTTCCCAGGAAACCTAACAATCAAATGTTAGGACAAAACGAAGGCATTCTTCAATATGCAAGGACTCACAACCGCCACCCACTCTTCATAAAATTAAACACTGTAACAAGGACAGCAGGAGCCAGGGGAGAAGTGGGGGCCGAGGGAGCGAGGGCAGAGACGCTGCGGTGACGAGAACGGTCCCTCCCTGAAGCGCAGAGCCTCACTCGGCGTCACAGCGCCGCGCCCGTCCGAGCGCTGTCCCCGCCCTCCCTCTTCTGCGACGAGCCAAGCCCCGGACAGCACTTCGGTCATAAAGAGAATGTAAATGTTAGACCTCGACAATGTAAAAAATATAATTAACAAAATCTGTAGAGGAGAAAAACCAGCTGCTGGAGGGGAAGTGAGCTAACTTATCTTTCCTAGCAGGGCCTCCTCTGCAAGGGGGATAAACCACTTCATTAACAATAATAAAGACTATCGGTACAAAAGCTACACATATGGGGCAAGAATTAGGAAAGAAGTGTTACAGTAAAAACAAGCTTTATCTTTCATAGTGAGAAGTTACATAAACTCACGGGTGAAAGGCGGCGCAAAACTTACAGCGCTAACGCACATGGACCCCGCCACGCCCTCTGCAAAGTGGAAAGAGGAGGGTACGGGTAAGAGACGTGATTTTTCACTCTACTCTCTTCTGTAGAACTTACTTTTTTTGCCACGAATATGAATAACTTTCATAATTTAAGAATTGTTTTAATAAAAAAGGGAATTATGTTTTAGCCATACAGTGAAATACTGTGCAGGTTTCAAAGAACAAAATAATCTCTGTGCAAATATAGCCATAAAGATGGCTACCCTGTACTAAGTGAAAAATCAAGATTAAGAAACGATGCATTAAGATGGTAATGTGTTTAAAATAAAATGTGCGGAACGGCCACTTGAGAAGACAATTTGGGGGGCGGCTGGGTGGCTCAGTTGGTTGAGCGTCCGATTTCGGCTCAGGTCATCATTTCACAGTCCACAGTCCACGGGTTTAAGCCTAGCATCGGGCTCTGTGCTGACAGCTAGGAGCCTGCTTCAGATTCTGTGTCTCCCTCTCTCTGCCCCTCCCCAGCTCTTGCACACGCGTGTGCTCGCTCTCTCACAAAAATATTAAACGTTGAAAATTAAAAAAAAAAAGACAATTTGGCAGTTTCTTATCAAGTTAAACAGTCTTACCATGCAATCACAGTCCTAAGTATTTATCCAGAGGAAGTGTAAACACGTTCACACACAAACCCATACACAAATGTTTCAACAGCTTTATTCATAATCATTAAAAACTGCAAACACCAAGACACCTGTCCACGTGGGGACACGCACTCAAGCTGTGGTACAACGAATGTACAGAGCAGAAGGTGCACTGGGGACTGCTACTCAGGGATAAAACAGAACAGGCGACCGCGTCAGCAACAACGTGGATAAACTTTAAATGGATATTGTTCAGTGAAAGGAGCCAGAACTTAAAAGCTACGTATGATATTCTGGAAACAGTAAAAGCACAGAGACAGAAAAGAGGCGAGTGTGGGGCGGGAGTGAATGACTGCCATGGGGCCATGCGGGGGATTTCAGGCGCTGCAGCCACTCCACGGGGTCTGCCGTGGTGGACACACAGCTTCCCACACCCGCCCGAGCCCACAGAATGACCTGCAATGTATGCAAAACAAGCTTCAAAACTCAGGAGCACGGAATGAGGACCCCGATGAAGGGTTCTAGCTGCATCACCAACATGACAGACCTCACTGACGGGCTGCAGGGAAAAGACGCTGCCCGCAGTAATGCTGTAAACCAACGGAGAAGGAAGGACAAGCAGAACTGTGCATGACGGCTGTGCTCTGGCTGTAAGTCTGTTTCCAACAGGACTCTGGGCCAGCTATTCTGAAACTGCTTTTCTCACTGGCAGAGAGCAAGTTACAGAAAAACAAGAAGGGCGGGCTGGACTGAACACTGGGACTGTCAGCAGAGTCCGAGACACCAGGAGGAACCTGGGAGACACACAGATGGAGCACAGAACACCAGACACACACAGCCTGGGGGACGTCACTGTCCCACAAAGTAATGACACTGCAGGGGCAACGAGCACTTCCGATGCCCAGATCTTGGTTTCTAGACACCACGTTTCAAGTTCTTGGAAAAACAGCTGATTCTGGGGCTGGAACAGAGAAAATACAACACAGGCCTGATGCTCTACAGCCATCAGAAAAACAAGGACGAGCTCGAACTTAAAAGCATGAGCGCGGCAGCGGGACAGCGGGGGCCGACCTCCGAGAACTCTCAATAACCAAAGCTGGGGCGTCTCGCGCAGGAAACAAATGACGGAAGGAAAGGACCTTGGGGAGTCCACCTGAACAGGCCACAGTTCAGAACAGGCCAGGTATTGGGTCAAACATGACTCCACGTTTCTGTGAAGGTGTCTTTCAGACAAGATCATAATTCAAATCAGTGAACTGAGTGAGGCTGACTACCCTCCATGATGTGAGTGGGCCGAATCCAATCGGTTGAAGGCCTCAACTTTTAAAAGACCAACCTCCCCCTACGAGGAAATTCTGCCAACACACTCGCTGCCTTCCGAGATAAGCTGCGCCATCAGCTCTCCCCTAGAGAGATTTTAAAAATTCTGAATTGTAAGTTGCATCATGACTGACACATACCATGTACATACACGGACGTGCTGTATGTAGCTCTCCATCCTTCCGGTGGTTTCTCTGGAGAACCCTACTAGTACGATTTTTAACCCAAAGCAGAAAATACGATAAAGAAGTCTGTGGAGCTCCCCGGCCGGCTCAGTCACTAGAGCACATAACTCTTGATCTCAGGGTCATCAGTTCAAGCCCCATGTTGGGCACGGAGCCTACTTAAAATTTTTTAAAAGTCTATGCACAATAAATCACTGAATAAACAAATAGGGGAGAAAAAACAAGTCTTCCTTACAGAAGAATTCCAAATAATGCTAAGTAAAGATCCTCCCGTCGGGGCGGGGGGGGGGGGGCCGAGTCCCTCCTTCCCACATGAGTGGGGGCTGGACCCAGCTACAAAGAAGAGGATGGGAAAGGGGGAAAACTCACTTGACAGTGGAGAAACCTGACCAACACTGCCTCATCCATGCGACCAAAGTTCACACAACCACTGCGGTCGCGTGGAGGTCAAGGGCCACTGGGCAACGTGATGAGAAGGGAAGTCCGCTCGGCAGTATTCTTCCTGAAAACCCGCACCCCCAGCGTGATCCCGAGAGAAGCGTCAGACAAACCCAACCTGACGGACACTCTACAGCCTACCTCGCCAGCACTCCTCGAGACTGGGAGAGCCGTGAAAACCAACAAAACACTGCGCAGAGCAGACCAGGAAGGCACGACCATCAGAGACCATGTGCTGTCCCAGATGGGCTCCGAGCCGGCGGAGCGGACGGCAGGCAAACACTACGACAACCTGCCACACGGACTCTGGGTAACGGCGACGTGCAAGCCCCGGCTCGCTGACGGTCACAAACGCGAGCGAGCACGGGGAGCCAGGCACAAGAGCACACAGGAGCCTTCCGTGCCGTCTTCGCGGTCTTCCCAACAAACCTAACGCGGCTCTAAAATTAGAAGTCAGGGGCGCCTGGGGGGCTCGGTCGGTTGAGCATCCAGCTTCGGCTCAGGTCATGGTCTCCCGGTTCATGGGTTCGAGCCCCGCGTCGGGCTCTGTGCTGACAGCTGGAGCCTGCTTCCAATTCTGTGTCTCCCTCTCTCTCTGCCCATCCCCTGCTCGTGCTGTTTCTATCTCAGTAAAACATAAATAAATAAATATTAAAAATTTTAAATTAAATTAAAAGTTTAAAAAAAAAAAAGCCTGCCACAGCGGCACTGCCGGCCCAGCAGCCGCACACCCGAGTCTCACGCCCAAAGCGGGAGCGCAGAGCGCTCACCCTGGCCGCCGCCGCACCTGCAAAGGTTAAATATAAACCGAACTGCACGACGGGTTGTTGTTTCCACCACGCAAATGCTAAGGGCAGAAGCGGCAGCAGGGGCACAGTCCTAAGGGAGAGACGCAGAAACAACCCGAGAGGACACCAAAAATACGGTATCTCTCAGGGGAGCGGCCACGCCCCAAACGTTCACGGCGGTTTGTGGGAAGATGCCGTGGAGTCCGAGACCGCCAATGATCATGTAAACGGTCTTCGCACAGCCAAATAAAATATGCAGGGCACCCTCTACTGACCTCGGTAAGAGAGTGTTAAGGAAGGTCGTGGAGTAACAACACCCCTCTCTACCTAAGCCCGGAAACAGGTGTGTTCGTTTTAGAACCCGCCAGCACCGAAGATGAGAAACAGACGGAGGCCGTGAGCACAGCAGCTCCCTTCCAAAAGCCGCCAAGTTCCCGGAGCTGAGCAAACAGCAGGCCGTCGCCTGGCCAGCGCGGTCCTCGCCACAAGGACAGCTGGGCTGGAAACCTGTCTGCCAGTTACTTGCTAAATGAATTTGGAAAACCAGCTTCTTGATCTTGGGCTACATTTTCTAAAGAGAATGAAGTATGTAAACGGAACCTTAATGAACTCAACTCCAAAAGTAAGATTTTCACTAAAATTCTTAACATTAAAGGATCTTCCTTCCAGAATTTCAGTTTACAAAAAAGCAAAATACAACAAAAAGAAAAATAATCAAATGTTAACTGAGGGTTCAAAGGGATGGCTGATTTGCATTCATTTACACAGAAAACATTTACATATGTTTTATCTTTTCCAAATCTACAATCATCATGTTCATCTGTAATTAGGAAAATTATTTTAAACCATACATATGCCATTTTCCTCTAGAATATCTTGACTTAGGTTACCAAAGATTTATTCTAACTACATTTGACTCACCCTCAAAAAGGAAAATCAAAGAAACATAGAAACCCAAAGACACCTTAGGACTTAAATGGGAAAAGAATAACTAGATCAACTCATTTGTATATTCTCTATGCAGATCTAATTTAAACACTATTAAAGACAGGCTCAGAGATTAATGAAATCTAATTGTCTCGGTCTTGCTATTGCAAATAAACCAAACTTAAGTTTCCTCTTGTGGAAAATGTGGTCAGACACCTGGGTAGAAAGCCTAAGGTGGCTAAGGTAGAGGACCAGAGAGAAACTCTGACGCACTTAAGAAAAAAGGGGGGTGAGGAGAGAAAAGCCAGGGGTGGTGGTGGGAAGGGACGCCTTCATTTTTGTGGCAATTTACAGAGCTGTGGAAACCACAGCCCTAGCAGACAGGACTGTCCATTAAAGAAACTGCTTTGAGAGAAAAACTTAGGACCTTGCTGAGACACCGAAGGCACTCCAGCAAGGCACTCGCTCAAAGCTAGAC
>PISW01013088.1:0-28234 GCA_004023785.1 Mungos mungo | reverse complement strand
GAGGACATGCCGGACTTAGAGCTTATGGGGAGGTAAACTTGGTATTCAAGAAGGGAGGAACTTTCTGAGAACTCCAGATTTCCAATATGGAAATGAGCTGCTTCAAGATTGTGAACTCACGATGACAGGAGTGTTGAAGCAAGAGATGGGATTACTGCCTGTCAGGGATGTCATAGGAGGAACTGATTTGTATAAAAGATGGGGGTAGATCAGTGACTTTCAATTTATTTTTAAGGAGTGGAAATTTTTTCCAAATCATCTCTTACATGAAAGCACAAAATTTTAAAATATGTGTAACAGATTAAAGAAGGCCGCTTTAGGGAGACCCACCCTGTAGGTCTCAATTCTCATATGACTGCCCCTTGGCACCTCCTCAGAATTCTGAGGGCCCGAACACCCCCCCTCTTTGCTACATAATACCTAAGGATTTACGATTCCTTTTGCTTCCAGGATTCCATGATGATTCTGTATGGGAACTGTTCTTATTTGAAATGGTTCATTAGCTGTGTTTCTTTTCTTTTTGCTTTAGTTCCTAAAACATATGGAATTTCACAAATTTAAGTTCAGAAATGTTTAACCTGGGGTTTAGTTTAGACCTTTCTAAATACACATTTTGACCAGTCAGGATACAGAAATGATGATTTTGTTTCCAAAGGAAGAGGTTTTGGATCTAGCAATATGTGTTTAGATTCAACCTACTTGAAATCAGATTATATGACAGTGAGGAAGTACAGTATTAGGTAACCAGCTCCAATAACTTTGATCAGCTTGTATTTAGTGTGTTATGGAATTACGCGTTTCTTTCAACTCTGTCTGGCCATAGAGAATCTTTTGAAGCTCATGTGTAGGCAGTTAATCTTGACTGGGTTCATTGATTTATATCCAGGAGAAAAATGCTCTTGTGAATCCAAATAACTTAAACTTGAAAAAGTTTCAGCCAAGTGATTTTGTCCATAAGCCACTAATAAAATTAAAGGGATGTCAGAGAACAGGTATCTCACTGGGGTCATTGCTTTGCAGGTGCAAAAACCCGAGTTTAACCAATTAATCAACTTGGGAGACTCAACCTGCTATCTCACATAAAAAAGATGGCTGTATCAAGCAAATAATGATTTGTGAATGAGAATGAAGAGAAAAATGGCATGTCTGATTTGGAAAATGAGGCTTATTTTTTGATCAGTTACTAGTGTGTATGTACTCTTAGCAGACCAAAGAATAGTCAGCTTGCAAAAATGAGAATATCAATGAATAAATTCATTGCTACCTTAGTATGGTAGTGAAAAGCTGAAGGCATTCTGATTGTGCATTTATTGAAGAATATATGGATAAAATGTGATGGGTGTGTTCTCCTTGGAATATTATAAATAATCTGTTAGAAGCAACATACTAGCTGTGGACATATTGTAAAGACATAGAGTTAATGCCTGGTTGCCCATGGGGGGAAATCCAGGGAGCTGTATAAAGACAAAAAAAAAAAAAAAAGAATAAAGGGGAATAAAAGAGAATAAAGACAACAATCAAATGATTCATGGTTGTATAGTCTAAAACTAGTGGTATGTAAGAGAAAAGTCAAAAGAAAGTTTTGAAATGAGGAAGAAGTTGATGGGATCTGTGAGGATGGGAGAAGACTTACCAGAAGAAGAAATTTTCGTGCCTGCTCTTCAGGCATAGAACAATATGGAAAATTTGGAGAATGTAAATAATTCAGCATAACTATAGCATACAACATGCATTGGGAAGTAGCAGGGGGTGAGGTGCATGCTACAAGTGGGGTACAGATGGTCTGGTATGCCATGCAAGTCACTTGTATTTTATCCCAGAGGCAATGGAGCCAATGGAACTTTTAAGCAGAGGGAACATAAGAATGGATTATATAATATATGGACCATTCCCCAGGCAGCGGATAGACTGGATTTGAAGAGAACCGAGAGAGGGAAGGCTTGGGATATTTGAAACAATCTACTTAAGAGAAGTCAAGTAACTGAATTAAGGAAGAAACTGGGGATGGATGCTGGGAATGATTTGGAAGGTACTAGAGGATAAAATAGATAATATGTTGTGACTGATTAGATGTTAGGAGAAAATAAGTTTAGGACAGCCTCCAGACTTCTGGCTTGGATGATTGGGTGAAAAGTCTTGTTATTAAACAATCGAGGGAATTTAGGAGAAAGTTGAGGAGTAGACATGTTGAGTTTGAAGTATTTGTGGAGTCAATCCAGCAGTGATACCTCATAGGCAATGAGATCTGTTATCAGGACAGTGGTCTGAGCTGGGAATACAACTCTGGGAATTGTGGCAGAGGAAGAAGTGCTTGGAGGAATATGCAGAAGGAAGAGAAAAAAGGACCAGGCACTCTGGAGAATACAAAGCAATTTTAGAGGAAGGAAGGGGTAAAGGAAGTTATTCAGGGTATAACAGAAAAATGAGAGCAACAGAAGAAGAAATCTGGGAAATGGAAGGAAACTAGGAGAAGCTGGTACACTGGAAGCATAAGGACCTGAGTGCTTGATGAATGAGGATGAAGAGCTTCCTTCCATCCCATGCATCTATCCATTAGCGAGCCCTGCTGATGACACCCTGACCTCAGATCCCCACTGTTCTCCACTGCTGTCACTGTCCCCCAGGCTCATGCTGCCATCAGCTCTATTGTGATGGCCTCTTAAGGGTTCTCTTCTGTCCATTCTAATCATAAATTTTAGCCACAGTCCTTTATTTAAAACATTTAATTTCAGGATGCCTCATTGGCTCAGCTGATTGAGCATCCAATTTTTTATTTTGGCTCAGGTCGTGATACTGATCAGGCTCATGGGATTGAGTCCTGCATTGGGCTCTGTACTGAGTATGGAGCCTGCTTAAGATTCTCTCTCTCCTTCTGCTTCTCTTTCCACCTTATGCTCTTTCTCTCTCTAAAATAATAAAAAAAATATATGTACATATATATTTCATGTCACTTCTCTGCTTATGCACCTTCAATCACTTCCTCCTATAAATAGAGAAGAAACCCTAACTTGATCATGGCCTAGAGAAACCTGCTGTTGTCTCCAAACCACTTCATGCTACTTCCTTCTTTGGCTCCCAATGGCCTCCATTCTGCTCCTAAGAAACAACAAATTCTTTCCTTCCTTCTTTCTTGAACCAAATGTTAGTATGATTGTCTATTCCTAGCTTTCATAACTCAACTCAAACACCACGTGCCCAGAGTAACCTCTCCTGGCCACTCTATCCCCTGTTGCTCTGTGGTGTCAGAAGGAAGGTGTTCTGTGAGAGCGTTCATGGTGAGCAGTGAAGGAGACACAGAGGACAAAGACTCCCAGGAGGAAGAAAGAACTGGGCTTTTCCCTGTATGGGAGAACTGGAGGTTTTACCTACCCAGATACACCCCTCAAGACGACTTATAGAATATATTCTTCACCAAAATGTCCCTTGTATCCCTTTCCAATCGGTCCCCTCCTCAAGACCTGCCAGCAGAGGCCACCACTTTGTAATTTCTATTACCAGCCTTCTGTGATTTCTCAAACCTCATCAGATGCCACATTAGAAAAAAATTGTGGTAAATTTCAGGCTTGACTAGATTTCAATCCTTCAGCTTAGTCTGTGTGACTATCACACTCTACTGGCTTGTATTTCCCATTAGTAGATTATCTCTACCTAGTCCAGCAGCCATGTTGTTTGTGAAATGCCTCCAGCACAGAAAGCAGCCAGCATTTGTCAGCTACCTCTAAAAAGAACATTTTCTTCTTCAGAAATTTAGATGATTCAGCCATTTTTGCTTCTATAGTTATCTGATGTCTTCAGAAAACCATTATTTTAAAATATTTTTATATTTCCCCCCTCATTGTTGCAGCAGAAATGTCAGGCTATTACATCCTGTTACATACAACTTGAAAATGGAAGTCGATTTTTTTCTTAAAAACTATTTTAAAAAGATTGGCCAACAAGTACTTATTGGTCACCTGTTTTATTCTTAACATTGCGCCAAGGGAGTCAGGAAAAGAATCTAAGCAATGATGCTTAACCAAGGTTGCTGACACCCATTTGAGAAGAAAAACATACCCAAGTGAAGCTATTGGTGAGCGTGACAGCATTGTGGAACATAATGGGGAAGTGTGTGACTGTGGTGAGGTCACTCTGTCTTCTAGATCCTAATGTCCTCAGTTGCAAATGAGAAAATTCATTTCAGTTTGTGATTATCAAACATTTATGTGGAAAACACTAAGCCAGATAATGGGGCTGGCCAGCTGATTGACTGCCCAGGACATCCATCTATATGAGGTGCTAAAACAGCCATGGAAATAGTGTAAGATGGAGAAAACTGAATTTATCAGGACTCCTCTCAGGGAAGAGTACCATATGTGATCTTAGAGTTAGCCATTTGGGATATTGGGTGAGATTCCCAAGGAGCATGCTTAAGAAACAACAGATGGAGGATAAACCCTTCTAAAGAAAGAAAATCTGGTTTACCATGGAGCTTTTGTTCTGTTAAACTCAAGCTTGGGCCCCATCCAAGATGCTTGGGACAAGAAGAAAGGCTGAACCTCACCGCTAGCTGTCCTGTTTTTCTGCCCCCTTCATGCAGTGCTCAGTATTTTTACATACATGAATAAATATTTTTAAAACATACTCGGAATAGGACATATAAGTATTAGCACTGGATGCTTCTGCCTAGTTCCATAGCAAATAACTCAGTTACAAATGAAATTTATGTAGGGCCCCTGCACAAAAAACAGATTGAAAAACAAAAGCCCTGTTTAAATTAGATGTGAGAACATGGGACTTTGTTCACTTAGCTTCCCTTTAAACCTATTGAGAAAATTTTGTCAAATCCTAGTCTTCAATGGAATACTGTTTGAAAACTACTGACCTAGATGAATTCTTTCTTTTGTTTTTCTTAGCATCAATCTTCTGTGACTCTGTGAGAAGGTATAGACATCTAGAGAATCAAATTGTACTGCTTTATTTAAGTTCTAATGTAGTTATTCATCAATATTAATATTATTAACTGGCTCAATAACAGATATTTTAAGAAAAGTGAAACATTTATGCATTAAATGTACAATTGCACCTTTTTGTTTATCTTTTTTAAAACTTATATTCTGGGGAAGCCTGGGTGGCTCAGTCAGTTAAGCATCTGACTTTAGCTCAGGTCATGATCTCATGATCATGGGTTTGAGCCCAGCATCAGGTGCTGATAGCCGGGAGCCTGGAGCATGCATCAGATTTGGTGTCCCTCCATCTCTCTTTGCCCCTCCCCTGCTAGTGTTCTATCTCACTCTGTCTCTCAAAAATAAATCTTAAAATAAAATTTAAAACTTATGTTCTGAAAGTTTTCCTGAGCTTCTACTTTCAGCCCTTGGATTGAATAACATGTCTATTTCCATGAGCTCTTTGTTGTTCTTTGATTACATTAAAATAGTAAACCTGTTCTTGTTTTATGGATGCCCACTCCCGTTAAACCTCTGAGACTATTAATTAGAATTCTTTTGACATTTGTTTCTCTCTCCTAGATTATCTTCTGTTTCTGTTTTTGTTTCCATTCTATTCTTTCTTTTGAACAGCTGGTTCACTGCGCATTTTCCAGAAACCTTGACTGATATTCGTATTTAAGAAGGAATTGCTAGGTCGATTAATAAAAGCAGATCAGTGATTTCCTCTGTTGCTTCAGGCCCCCCTCCCAAAGGAGATGGTGATTTAGATTCCTGGAAGGTTGACCGCCAGGCTTCCTGCGTCCACCTCTGCTGGGCCTAAGGGAAGAGAGTCAATTTTGGGGTGCCGACTCACACCGGGGGCACAGACTCCTCCCAGCAGGTTGCTTAATTTTTTCAGAAGCATTTCATGGGGGTTGGCATTGCTGCTTCAGGGGGCAGGATGACTGAGGAGGGGGTGCAATCAGGCTGACCCAGCAGAATTCTGCAAGGACGTCTTCATCCAGCACCTCAACTTCTGCTTCCCCTCCCATCCCCTCCATCCATGCTCCATCTACAAAATTCTGCTGGGAGGCATTCCTCCTGGTACAGCCTTCCTCCCATCCATGCTCTGAGGTGTGGCCCCAGGCTGTAGCCTGGTCTAATGGGCAGGATGAGCCCACTGTCTAGGATTATTTTAAATGACCTACTCCCATTCTCAGTGCTTTTTGTAATTTTGTTTTACTTTTTTTTATTTTACTGCAGTGGCATACTAGAGATGGGGCAGTTTGGGAAACTCCATTTAGGACACAGGCAACAGGAGTGCGTTGCCAGGAGGGAATTTGTAAGTAATAATAGAACAAACTGAAAGAAGTCTGGTTTTTATTATCACCAAGGTCAGTGATAAAATGCTTTCCCTACCTCCCAAAAGTATATTTTCAAAAAATCTAAGTTCTAAACAATTGCGTTGGTTACTGTAGAATTTTAATAATGTATATATATGTTTCAAATAAGCACATTTTTTACTACTTATTCTCTAACAAACTTGGATTCTACAGGGAAGTTAATTTGGAAACCTCCCAGTTCCACACTGATCTCAACACAAAGGGACTTGGCTGTACATGTTTGTTTCAAGAGTAAGTTTGTAAAGATTTTAGAATTACTTGGACTTGCTTTTTGGTGCCATTTCCGTCTTCAGTCCCGGGGTACTTACATATTCCTGCATTTAAACAGTAGATAAGAAATAAGCAGTGACAGTGCAGTCTTGTAAACATAAACAGACCTGAGTTACTTTAACTGACTCTGTCTATGTGATCATTCTGAGTTTTTGTGTATAATTTTAAAGCCGAGATATACAGGGCAGAGTGTGAGGTGTAATATTTTTATCGTGAGTATAAATTGTAGCTCATGCATGAAATCTTGTATTAAATCATAACAATATCTGTACATGGAAATTTCTTAGTTATAGATTAATGTTTTATTATAAGTTATGAAACACACCAAGGACTTCGTGACTGTTACTGGAAGTAATTTTGTCCTGAAGAAGAAGGCAGTATTAAACATTGGTCCATCTCACGTGTCAAATGCATACTATATGCCACTAGTTTATGACAGATCGTTGAGTTGGGGGAAGAAGGAAGTACCCACAGGTGTTCAGGCTGCCGTTTTGAACCAGAGCATATTATGAGAAAACGGAGAATTCAAGAGGACAAATGACTTTTTGAAAGCAACATAAGGCATAGTGAAACATGTGTTCCACTTTCTCCCCTTTATTTTAGCCAAACTTGTCTTTACAGTTATTGTGAACACTCAGCCTGTGAATGTTCCACCGCTCCCCCCCCCCCCCCCCCCCCCCGGGCTGAGGACAAGTCCCTGTCTCCCTGTTGGGGCTTCTCAGACTGCTCTAGTCCAGACTTTTCTAAACCCTCACTGGGGTGCCTTGGTGGCTCAGTCAGTTAAGCATCTGACTTCAGCTCAGGTCATGATCTCACGGTTTGTGGGTTTGAGCCCCGTGTTGGGTTCTGTGCCGACAGCTAGCTCAGAGCCTGGAGCCTGCATCAGATTCTGTGTCTCCCTCTCTCTCTGACCCTCCCCTGCTCATGCTGTCTCTCTCTCAAAAATAAATAAGACATTAAAAAAAGTTAAAAAAAAAAAACTCTCACATATTGTATTCTTCACCCAGCACTTTTCATATGATACCAGCATTTTCTTCCACTTGGACTACAAGCTCTTTAAAGGAAGAGACCATATCTGATAGGTCACAACATCTCTTGCAGCATAGAGTCTGTTTAGTACAGGTTCCTGGGGTGGTCACAGATGGACATGGCTGTGGTGAGGCTGCTGGGAAGGACTAGTCCTCAATGGCAACCCATGTGGAAAGTCAGTGTATTGTTTTGTTTTTTTCTTAAGTGGCCAATTCATTTAGAAACCAGACTGAAAAGTAAGTTCTGAAATCTAAGTGCTTTTTATGTCTTGGTCAAAAGAGAAGTACGATGATAAAGCAATGAGATTTCCTGCTGGCTGAACTTATACAATTGTTCTAGAGACATCTCCAGAGTACCGACATGTTCTGTGTTGTGGCGAAGTCCATGGCCTGTGCACACAGCCTCCTTCCGAGGAGCGTTTCCTGAGGCAGTACCACCTTCTTAAAGCGCTAAGTCACACTGAAGGCATCGGGTTAATCTGAAAGGTTATCAGAGATTAAAGGAGAATGAAATTTGACGAGGGAGTAACAGTTTCATTCCCTCTCAGTTTGGGAGAAAATCATCCTTGTTTTCAGATACCTTCTGTTCAAATGTTGCATAACTTCAGTTTTGGAGAAAAATAGAAGACTGGAGGGTAGCCGTGGCTAACAGGAGAATACTAGCTTCTGTCATTAAGATCTGCCTTTTTTTTTTTTTTTATTTTACTCTGGACCGAGAGCCTAACACATTGCGGAAGTGGTGGGAGACAAAAGATGTCTCATTGGAAAGAGAAGGCGATGTTCAGCTATTATCAGTTTATCAAGTCACGATGAGGTGGAGAGGATAAGCTGAGGCTCGTTTAACAAACATAACTACTAGATGTTTAAGAGTGGTAAACTTGGAATAAATAAAAAGGAGGTACAATTGCAAAAGAGGGAAACAAGTACGCTTCGCACTTCTGGAACCCATTAGCCGAGGAGGTGGTCCTGGCCAGATACAAGTGGACTGCGGAGGTTCAGTTCATTCATGGATGGAAGGCACAGCACAGATCAGGGCGGCCAGGGTGATATCAGAGTCACATCCGCGCCCAGGAGCCCTCACTCTTGGAGCCCTCCCTTCAGACCGTCTCCTGGGCTGCGGGAACCCGGGCGCTGGCCCAGGGGCACAGTTCTGATGTTCTCGTGTTTCCTCTTCCTGGGCTAACTATTAACTTTCAGCCTGAAGTGTCTGTCACCAAGTCATCTGTCTTGGTAAATGCTGTTGGGGTCTCCGTATTGTGAGGAGGCAATGAATCTTCCCTGCTGACAGTGAGAATATCCACACCAAACTGCCATAGAGATTTCTGCTTCCCACAATGTTTATGACAGTAAATTAGGCTGCAGAGTGCACCAGAGATTGTTTCCATAACCCCTGATACCTGGTATATTTGTCAGCCTCACTCCATGGACTGTGACTTTAGTAGAGCCAGAAAATGTTTAAAATATAAGGCCACAGATAATATATAATTATCAGAGCACTTTGCAAGAGCTTGCCCTGGTTTATTTGGACCTTTCCCTCAGATATCATGTATTTCCTTTCCTCGTTGCCTCTCTGGTCTTTCTGTTATTGTTCCATTTTCCTCTGGCCGCTTTGTTGGTTTTAATTCCAGATCCAAACAGAGTAGTGTGGGACTTCCCTTAAGCTTTTTGCTGGATCCTCCGCTTGCCTACCTCCATAGCCATTTTCTAAGGGAGCTCAGCTGTGCAAGCCACTTATGTGTTCAGGTGATTTCTAGGCCTCTAGGCCCTCCCCTAACTCTTATCCTCTTTGCCTTGTGTCCAGGTGCTTTCCTTTATGCTTACACTTACCTTACAGGTTGGGTCTTTAGCTTAAAATCTTGTGTTGTAAGACCTGGTTGCAAAATAGAGAGACAATTGTGCCTTAAAAATATCCACTGAATGTCATTCCAATCAAAACAGAAACTTTGGAGAAATACTCAATTATTACATGTATGTCTTAAAACACATTTTGAACTTGTGTGTGTGGCCATGAGTGGCGGTAAATCTGTCCTTTGACATTGGAGTCTGATTTTTTTTAAGAGCTAAAGTTATTTGGTTTCGATCGAGTAAATCTGGGAGGTAAATTGGGCCTTGAGAATGTAGATAGCTCTAACCCTTATACAATTCTTCTATCAAGCTAAAATCGATTTTCTTATGCATTTTATTTCTTGTATAATTGAGTGGCTCCTTTGTTCTCAGAACTGCAGAAGCCTTGCCTATATTGAGATGAATAATACACAGATAACATTATTGAAATAAATCCTTGGTCGAGAGGAAAAGTTTGAATTCTTCCTTCTAACAATCCATTATATCCATTTTTTATGACCTTGAGCAAATCAAGACTAATTTGTGGGTTGTGAAATTTTAAAATTTGG
The DNA here is from genome assembly GCA_004023785.1 of Mungos mungo. Taxonomy (NCBI): domain Eukaryota; kingdom Metazoa; phylum Chordata; class Mammalia; order Carnivora; family Herpestidae; genus Mungos; species Mungos mungo. The sequence continues at coordinate 18,236 of PISW01013088.1, read as the reverse complement.
TGGTCACTGCCTAGGACTGAAATAGAAGAGACTTTTGATATAATGTTTTTTTCCAGCCTTATTGTAACATCATTGAAATAGAAGAGAATGAAATAGTATAGAATAGAGTAGAATTCTGGGTCACTTAGGATGCAGAAAACCACAAGGTAACTTTGCTCTTTCCCTATAAATGAGAAAAGTGACTATTCTAATCCATAATAGAGTTGAGGTCACAAAACAATTCAGGTAAGCTGAATTCCAAAAGTGGCAGGTTTTTCCAAGAAGAGATGAAACACATGAGTGATTTCACCTTTTGCAGAATGCGAGATAAAGAAGAGGAGACCGTGAGACGGGGAGAAGAGGAAGACAGTGTTACAGTGAGTTCTTACAGCCTGAGAGTGGAGGCATGTGACATCTTAGAGTAACTGAGAACCCCGGACGCAAGAGAAGGTGCACTCAGTCACAAACTCTTTTCTGCTCGTCTCCAGTGGGTCCTCAATGGAAAGACTGAAGACAGGGCAAGAGACTGTGGATGGTGCAATGTAGTGATGGGTTGCTGCTGGTACATGGAAATAAAGCACTGCTAACTTCCTGAGATATTTCCTCACACCTAAGGGGAGGCCTTTGGGAAGGCCTTAGGAGCAAGGGCTTAAAACTTGGTCAGATCCACGATTCTTCCCAGATATGAAACAGACGTCTTCCATCATTGAGGGGCAATGGGAAATTCTTTGCCACCAACACCCTGCCTCTCCACACCACAACAGGGACACAGTGCAGCCTGGCTGACATGAGGGAGGAGGGAAAAGGCAGGAGCACCAAAAAAAGCTCAATCCCCAAGGCCCTGATGCACCGGACCTGCCTAAGACTAAGTCTGGGTCAGGAGAACCAAGAACCCCCGCTATGAGTCCATCCCCAAGTAGCACGCACTGACTTTGGCTGGAGGTGGTCAGGAGTGTGGAGGCAGAGCCTATGTGGTGCAGAGTTCCAGGGACAGTTGAAAGCCAAGAGCAAGGGCACTGAGGAAAACTGCTCAGCCCTGCATACGCACAAAAAGGGCAAGGTGGCAACAGCCCACTACTGGATGGATTTGGGTCCATGGTTTCCCAAAAGTAACTATAGCCTTAAAAAACCCAAACCCAGATCCATTTTACTGAATCAAATCCCCACTCTAATGGCCTGTCAGAAGAGGCATACATATTCCCACATGCATAGTCTTGTAAACTTCATCTATATTGCTCTTTTAACAACAAAACTTAATGAAAACACGAAAAAGCAGTGGAGGGGAAATGAAGAGATAAAAAATAGAGATGATACAGATGTTGGAACCATCAAACTTACAGTTTGAAATAGTTGTGGTTAATATTTATTAATTATATTAGCCACTAGAGAATGTAGACAACATGCAAGCAGAATGAGACTTTGAGTGAAGTACTGAAAACTATATATAGAAAGAGAGTTTATAAGCAGATTGGATACAGCTGAAGAAAACAAATGAGTGAACTCAAAGTTAAGACAATAGAAATCAACCAAACTGAGAGACAATGAGGAAAACTGAGCAGGGGCACGAGAGGGAGAACAGGACGCCCATGAATCGTGGGGTAATATCAAAAGTCTGACAGATGTGAAATTGGAGTCCCAGATGGAGAAGAAATGAACAAAGCAGATGAAATATTTGAAAATTTTATGGCAAAGACTTTTCCAAAATTAATGAAGTGTAATAAACCGAAGATCCCCAAAGCCCAGCAGATCCCTAAGCAGATTAATTACCCTTGCCAGCACACCTAGGCACATCATCTTCACTTTCCTGAAGCCCAAAGGTGAAGAGAATATCTCAAAGGCAGTTAGAGAAAGAATGTACATTTACAAGTTAGAGATGTCATAAACCGTACAACAAATACAAAAGAGTAACTGTAAAGCAGAAGTATAACTAATGAGTCAGTAGGGCAGATAAAATGAGCACAAAAATAATCAAAAAGAAGGCATGAAAAGGGAGGAGAAAGCTATCAAGAACAGAAGGGACAAATTAGCAAACAGCAAGATGATTTCTGTCCCACCATTGCAATAATTAGATCAAACATAACTGGTCTCTACACTCCAGTTGAAAAGCAGTGATTCAATATACAGGTATAGCAGGTCCTCACGCTGTATACCTTAAACTTACACAATGTTACATGCAGATTGTGTCTCAGTAGAGCTGAAGGGGGTATGAAGCAGTGATTACCAATGATTGGATTAAAAAAGCAGGATAAATCTATATACTCTTTATAAGAAATCCACTTGAAATAGAGACATAGCTAAGAGTATAAAGATGGAAAATAATATACCACACGAACTCTAACCAAAGGAAAGCCAGAGTAGCTATATTAACATCAGACAAAAGAGACTTCCAAGGGATGTTACATTATTATAAAGTAGTCGTTTTATCAAAATGACACGGTAGTTCATAATGTGTATGAACTTAGCGGAAATTTGAAGTACATAAAATTCAACAAACTCCAAGCATGGAAAAGTGTGAAGAAAACTATAGGAAGGCACATCAAAATGACATTTCCAAAAACAATGATAAAGAGAAAAATCTTAAAACGAGCCAGAGAAAAGACATGTAGGAACAAAGACAAAGCTCACTATATATGTATATATAATGGGTGACTGAATGTAATAAAAATCATCCCGATGCCTCCGTCACATCACTCCCAGATACGGGATGTCAGTAAGCTCTCTTGGGTATAATACGACCTAAAAATCTCTCTAACTAACTCATCCACTTGTTTTCTTCTTTCCCTCTACCACTCCAGTCCTATGTTCTATTAACTCTTTTTTTTTTAAATAACAATTGTTTAATGTTTATTTGTTTTGAGGGAGAGAGAGAGAGAACGTGAGTGAGGGAGGGCCAGAGGGAGGGAGAGAATCCGAAGCAGGTCCCAAGCTGCCAGTGCATAGTCCAACTCAGAGCTCAAATCCACAAACTGCGAGATCATGACCTGAGCAAAACCGTGAGTCAAACACTTAACCAACTGAGCCACCTAGGGACCCCTAATGTCCTGTTAACTCTTAACCAGATTATGCAATAAGCCCCAAACTGGACTCCCTGCATCCATACCTGTCTCTTTCCAATTTGTTCTAGAGATTTTAACCACTGTGGGATCTAATCTTGGGACAAAATCAGTCTAAGTTTACCACATGGTCCATCCCCTTGGAACCCTTCACGCTGACCACTCCATCCCAGAGGTCAGCAGCCGCCTCTCCCATGCTGCTGCTGCTCCCTCATGTGCCTTCCTTTTAGCTCCTTCTATGCTCACTGCCCTTGTTGACAACAGGGCCTTTGCACGTGCTGTGTTCTCTGCCTCTAAGTCTTCTACATCCTTCCCCTCCCTTATCTCAACTTAATTTAATCCAACTCAGCATGTAGATCACAACCTCATGTCTTCCTGGACCCATGACTAGTTCAAATGCCCCTGCTTTACTCTAGCACCATAACCCCTCCTTTGTAGATTTTATAATTGTGATTAACTATTGATTTGGGAGAAGTTATTTAGGTCACATCGATCCCTTTCACCTGACTATAAGCTTCATTAAGCTTGTCCTTTTCTGTTCATCACTGGATCCCCAGCACTTAACCCTATGACTCACATACACTGGGTAGTCAATAAATATTTGTGAACTGAGTGAATGGATAAGTGACTATAAAATCAATATAAGAGAGACTTCAGGGATACTAAGACATTCTTATGTAACCACAGTTGAACTTGAGCTTGAACCTCTCTGGCTAATGAAGTCAGCCACATCAGTAAAGCCCCGTGTAATTCCTCCTCCTTGCTGAAAGCATCTCTGATGATAACCAGAGTATGAGGCTCCTACTCCTCTAGGCTTCTAGGACCTCCACTGATTGCTCAGCAATTTGGGTCTTGCCTTGGTAATCATCGCTCTAGCTTTCTATGAATGCCATGAGTGCACAAACTGTTTCTTTGACTGGTGCCATGAAGGCAAGCCAAATGACAGCAGTGGCCCGCCAGCTCTAGAGCGCTTATCTTCCCAAAGCCTCTCCGTCTCTGCTGGAGGGACAAAATCTCCCGTAGCTCTGTACTCCCCAAGTCCTTGACTTCTACTTGTACTTTGGCTTATGTCCATTTGCTATACTCTGCTTCATTTAAACAAACACAACCTTCAGGTGCTTTTCTGGCACCTGCTTCATTTTGCCCATCATGTAGTTAATTGTATGCCTGTCTTATCCATCTCTTACCGGACAAGTGTTTCTAGAAATTGGGTGGTCTTGCTCTTCCTCCCTCTTCCAGCACCCAGCACGGTGCCTTCATGTTAACCCAGTCTGAGTGAACATTTGCAGATTTGAACTGACTCATGAAAAGTCGGGGCCATCCAAGCATTCTGCAGTATTCTGTAGTTGCCAGAGCACTGGGTTATGAGTCTACAAACTTGGGTTTTACTCTCAGTCACCCACTATCAGTTTCTTATCTATAAAATAAGAGAAATATTCCCTGTTGTATTCACTAGATCAAATAGGATGGTGGGTGTGGAGGTGTTTTGTGAAATGTAAAGTATCTGGGGGTATAAGAGATCTTTATTTCTAGATGTGACTATGCAAAGAAACAGGCTGAAGTAGCTAAGACTTCAACGTGTGGCTCCTCTGAGCTAGGCCTGTAGCCCACAGAGGGTGCCAGAGGCAACTTTGGCTTTGCTCGTTATGTAGCCACAGGGAATGATTCATTAGTTGCTGTTATGAGGACTATATATGTAGTACCACCTGGGTGTGCGGTCAACAGTGCCAAAGCTATTTGGTCACCGGAATTTGAGAGAAATGCCTGGAGCACATCACTAGTGCTTGGTGGGTGGTGATAGTAAACTTCCTTCTGAAGGATGGGGAACTAGATTTAACGCTGATTTCTGCCTGAGATCCTGCCGAAAGTTAGCAACACATCTTCAGCAGGCATGGGGGGAGAGTGGCTCACAGCCTGCTGCAAAGGTCCTTTCTGCTCTCAAGGGCCCCCGCATGGGTCTGAATTTGCCAAACTTAATTGTGATGTTCCTTCCAGTCGGCTGTGAATTCCTGGGGGACAGGGGCTGAGTGTTCGCCATCTTTTAATTTCTAGTTCTTGCCATATGTGAGTGCTGGATATGTGCTCAAAAAGCCTTTGGGGACTATTTAGAGGATAAAATAAAGTAAAATAAAGGCTAGGAATAGGTTTCTGGTCTCGCAGAGTGGCAGATGTAGGACCAGGTAGTTACTGAGTGTGTGAAGATAGAGGCTTTGAAGAAGGCTTCCTTGAATACTCGAATTGCATCTTGAAGAAAAAGAAGGCTGAAGTCAGGGTAATGGTTTGGAAGGCTGTGTAATGTTCCATGCTTAAGATTTTTAAATATTTCAAGAGGCTTTTGGATCCATTGTCTCAATTAGCACAGAAATGAAGGTGTGAATAGGGTCATCCTTAGGGTCACATTCATAGATCAGGAAACCAAATCCCAGATGCATTTAAGGCCTTGACTAAAGCCACACAGCAGGTTGGAGGGAAGCCAGGATTAGAACTCTTTTAACTTTATTTGTTGTTCACCCTCCGATGCACAGCATTATGTGCTAGGGCAGAAGCTTCATGTATGCATCCAAAGCTGTTTTTTGAGGGCATCTAACGGTGCATCTGAAGGAGTTTCCAGAAGTCATTATAAACTGAGCAGAAACAGAAGCTGTTTATCAGAGTTTGGAGTGCAGAAATTTATTTGAGAGCTGGTGCTGTGTTTACAAACAAAAGGAATGCCCTGCATGCAGTGCGGGTCCCAAGCAGACAGAGGAGGCCAATCCCTGGTGGCGCTCACGAGCCCAGTGGGTGGGGAGAACTGAGCAGAACCTGCCAATCGTTGCCTAGCATTTGAAACTTTAAAAAATCCTCTTGGATTTGAAAAACAAAAAACCCAAACTTCCATCTGCAGGCCTCTTCTCTTTTCCCTTCATTTCTAAACTTATGAACATTTAAAGAAAAATCAAATCCATATGCTTTGGGATTAACAACATTTAAATCATAAAACAGCACTGCAAAGAGCTACTTGATACCCAAGAGCCAGTATGCCTTGGGTCTTCCAAAGGAAAGTTCTCTGCAAGATAGAGCTCCAAAATGTTCAAGCACTGTATAAATTCTTAATGCTCATGGACTTTCTCAGCTTAAAAGGGTGATCTGGAAGCAAGACGTTTTAATTCTCCAGGCCTCAATATTCTCATCTAAATTGGAGTTTACCAGACCGTCTCTGTATTCTCTCCACGCTGTAACATTCTGTGGTTCTGGCCGTGTGGATATTCCTGACTCACAGGCACGAGGAGACTGCTGGGTTCATGCTCTGGCTTTACCACATACGGGCTCCAAGTGATTTAGTCTCTCATTGGCCTCAGTTTCTTTCTTTATAAAAACTCAGTAATAGTTCCTGTCTCATGGAGTTGTGAGGTTAAACGAGTTGACACAGGCCAAATGCCGAAATCAGGGTTGGGGATGTAGGAAGTATTAAATAGAAAGCTATGACTGCACACTGGCCTTCTCCTCACTTTGGTAAGGGCAATAGCCAACATTTACAGGCTGCTTCTCATCAAAGCAGGTGCCACACACTCACCTGCATCGAATTGTTCAACCCTCACAACTGTACATGATAGGTCATATTTTATCTCTCTGTAGGCTGCTCCCAGGCATGCAGCCTGTAGGTGGTAGAGATGTGAATTAAGGTCACTGTCTGGATATCAGAGTAGAAGTTTGCAACCACTGTGCAGTACTGCCTTATCTTGAGCACCATGATAGAACAGAAAGAATGGGTGTTTTAGAGTCAAGATGGGAATTCAAATTCCATTTACTCATTAAGTCAAAAGGCATTTTGGGTACCAGACCCTGTCCTGGATGTGAAGAGACAGCAGCAAATAGTATGTGTGCCTCTCTTCAAGAGCTTCGTATTCTGATGAGGGAGAGACAGGGATGGTGCACAGGACAGAGGGTGCCCTGGGACCCATGGGGAAAGGATACATAACATCATCTGGGTGGTCTGGAAGGCTTCCTGTGGAGGTGAGGGCTGACCTGAGACCCGGTGGAGGAGGTCACTTGGTGGAGGAGGTCACCTAAAGAGCAGTTCAGTCGGGCTTGGGTGAGTCCAGAGCCACGGCTGACGGTGCAGGATGGGGCACAGAGTGGGCAGGGCAAGGGAGCTCACCATGGCTCCAAGACTGGGAAGAGGACATTTGGAAAGGGGCATCTCTGGAGGCAGGGAACCTCCTTAATGGGGCATTCCACATGGTTCAAAAAATTCTAAGATGTTTCTATGTTCTCATTCTCTTAGGCATATGGAGTCTAAGAGTGGGTGATGGTGCCCCCTTTCCTGCCTCCTTTCATCCTGAAGTTGAAAGCACACGCTTTTTTCCGAATGCTATGTTAATGAAATTGCAAAGATCATAGATTAGTCCCTCATGATATGGAAAGGGCTCAGCAAACACCAAAGCAATCAAGTTAAGAATATGGGTGACAGCACATAATTTTGTAAGTATTAAATGTTAATTTGGGACTAAACCCCCCAAAGGTCCTGGTAATAAATTCTTATCCCCCCCCTTTTTTTTTTTACAGCCACTACTCCCTTCCCATCCCAAACCCTTTGGAACTTCACAGCCTCCGCAGGGCCCCCAGACGAACTCTCTGGCCATGAGGAAGGTAGTGAGCTTGGGAACTGGCAGATTTAGAGCCCTGTCCTCTCCCCTTTCAGTGTGAGGCTGCCTGTTAACTTGGGTCACTGTCCTCTGGATGAAGGCACATTTTAAAAACACTCTGAGGCAATGACTCTAGACATTTTGGTCTCTGGTTAATTAGGATAATAAATTTCTAAATTTGGCAATGACAAATAGCCCTTTGCAAGTTATTAGTACTTCATAAAACAAATACTCCAACTTTTGTTTAGTTCCTGGCTTTCTCTTGCTCTCTTCCCTTCTATTGTTCTGTCGATCTCCTAGTTTTTCTGGTCTCCTCTTCTTGTATCTATCTTTTCTGACTCCCTTCATAGTGAGAAGTTTGGTTGTTAAAATGTTCAAAGTGTAAGTTTGCTGATACTTTGATAACCTCTTGAATTTCCAAATGGGATTAAAAGAAAGCTGATTTGTTGCAACTGTTGGGGCTTGGCTTCAGGATTTCTTTTACCAACAAGTTAAAGGGGATTCTGTAACCTGTAATTTTTTCTTTAAGGCTATATTTTTATTTGCTTGCTTCTTTTTTGTCCTCTGTTCCTCTCCTAAGCATTTTTCTCGCTTCTCTTTTCCTTTTCCATTTATCACGAAGCTTCTCTCCTACTGCTGCCCCCCCTTCTCTCCTGTTTCTCTCCATCTTTGCCTTCTCTCTCTGGTGTTGATTTTTTCATTGTAAGCCTTCATACCATGGGAGGAAGAAAGGTTCTGATATTTCATTGGAACCCCTACCAGACCAGCTGTGGCTAGAAGGAAAAACTTCTCCAAGAGAAGAGAACAATCTGAAATTCATAACAGAAGCATGTAAAACTTGCTTATGCAAATGCATATTTCCTTTATAGACAAACACGGGCTCTGTTGTCCTGATTCAAGTTCTGTGTACATAGGAGTTCAAGGACACGTGCTAAATTTAAACACCAGCCTTTCCTTTTCAAACATATGCATCCTACAAGTCCTAGCACTTGCTCTTTTAAGCAGGCATCACTAGCACTTTCCTGCCACTTCTTAACTCTCCGTGTTTTATAGCCTTCCAGGGAGAGAGGAGCCTGCCTGCCTAAGTGCCCCTCAAGGCGGGATGGACAGCGTCTCCAAATATTTACCAGATGTCGTGCTGTATCTCAGGATGAATCCATTACTGACTCGGAACTCTCGTTCTGGTAACTCTGCCAGGTTTCCTTTCACACTTGTGATGAGGAAATGGACTGAACATCAGTGAAGGGACAAGACAATAACAATAAACAGACCCGGGCTTAAAGCGAGGCAGTAATAACAAAAACAACCCCCAGCCCCCTTGACAGGGGCTCTGCCTCCAGCACCAGGTTGCAAATCACTTTCTGTTTCCTTCTCCCTGAGCTCACACACGCTCAGAGTCACAGGATCTGAAAACATGCCCGTTTGCGTTCTTGTCCAAGGAAATATTTGGATAAGAGAGACAGGACTAAAGAAATCCCCAATCGTCTTGGAGGAAGTTATCAAAAGAGATGGTAGGTTGGGCGGGGAAGAGAGAAGGGAGAGTTAATTCTTCATTCCTGTCTGATCCAAACCCCTCACAGCCTCCAAAGCAGGCCCTGATTGCAGTGGACGCCGAAGGTGTATTTTCCATGTTTAAAGCAGGACCAGCCCATCATCTCTCCCCCTCCTTCCAAATCTGCAATCCCCCATCCAATTTACCTAATACATCACTGTCACATTCATTTTTCTAAAGCTCTTTACTCTTGACTGCCTTGGATATTTTCAGGAAGTTGGTGTGATAAAAATATATGAATTAGTTTGTCCAGTCATTTTGTATCAAATGCCTGCTTTAGGACGTCAAAAAACAGTAAGAAATGGTGGTGCCCAGTGCAGTGGGAAAATGGTCATTCCAACAAATACCAATAACTGTGAGAGGTGTAGTCACAGAGCTCTTGTGTGATGCTACCATGAAGAACAGATGACGTATGAACTCAGTAGGGGGGTGAGCCTAGGGATTATCAGGGAAGGCTTCATGGAGGAGGAGACTTTCCAGCTGAATTTCCAAGGATCAGTAGTGATTTTCCAGACAAGGAGGTTACTCACCCAGAGGCATGGAGATGTGAGAAGTCATGATGTTTAATGAAGCAGTGATGAATTCCAAGTTGAAGTGCGGGAGGCACAGAGGAAGGGTTTGAGGAAGTTATGAGTAAAGTTCAGAAGATGATGGGCTTTGTCCACTATGCTGAGGGTTCGGACATTATCCTGCAGGAAAGAGAAGCCCACTGATGGGTTTTAAGCTGGGGGATTCTGTAATCATATTTCTACTTAAGATTGAGGACTTGAGGGTGGGGAGGAGATGGGGAGCCTGACGGGGGGCTGTCCTATGGAGAGGCACTGCATGGGTCACTAGGAAGAAGGTAGGGCTGTAAGAGTACAAGATAGGGTTGATCGGGTTTGGGGAGTGATTAGATATGAGAGGTTAATAATGATAAGCATTGGGGTGTCTGGGTGGCTCAGTCGGTTGAGTGTCCGACTTTGGCTCAGGTCATGATCCCACAGTTCATGGGTTCAAGCCCAGCACTGGACTCTATGCTGACAGCTCAGAGTTTGGAGGCTACTTTGGATTCTGTGTCTCCCTCTCTCTCTGACCCTCCCCTGCTTACGCTGTCTCTCTCTCTCCCTCTCAAAAATAAATTAAACATTAGAAAAAAATAAAAAAAATAATGATAAGCCTTAATGTAGGCCACTACCTGATTTAAAAAAAAAAAAACTTCAGTGGTCTCTCATGACACTAAATGAAGTTGCAAGTATTTACTCAGCACCTTCAGGAATTTGGATCCAATCTGTTTTTTTGACTTGATTTCCCAATATTTCTTTGCTGGGAGTATATATCAAAGAATGTGAATTGCTTTCCCTATTCCTGATTCCCTCTCATGGTTCAAGCTTTTGTTCTGCATTGACAGGCCTCTTCATACTTCTGGTCCAAAGCCTCCTGTGGCCCAAGTAATCCGTGTTCCTTGGTCATCACCCCAGTTGAATAGACTCTATTTCATTCTTGGAGATTTCATATGACCCTGAGTTTATTTCTCTCATTTCACTTATTTCTACAGTGTACTGTATTTGTTTGCTGGTCTTAGTTCTCTTCCAGGCCCTTTATCAACTCAGAGGTAATCTTATTGAGAACTGAGACGCTCTTATTCATATTTTTATCCCTGTTCATACCTCTCACGGTACATTGTACGTTACAGTTGTAAAGTAAGGTTTTTTTTTTTTTCCAAAATAGTGATTGTTACTTTGGCTGAATTTCCCTAGCCACATGAAATAAAGGAAAGAATTAGAGCATGTTGGTGGATAATCCAAATGAAAATGTCTACTTTATAATATCTGGCCATTGCTAAATAAAATATCATGACAACGTTAAATTAGAGGAGATTTACTAATTGAGTAAAGGAAAATACATATAAAGTTTTATGCCCCCAAATATCATATCCATCAGTAAATCTTTGTTATGTTTGGCACATATCAAAGAGCCCAATGGATTGTAAAGATATTATTGATAAGATTCTATAAGCTTGTATCCTGCTATTAATTTTTATACCAAATTCCTATTGGTTTTAATGAGAATTCTGATTTCTTTTTTTTTTAAACTATAACTCTATAAAGTTTTAAGTGAGTTTGTTTTTAGTTCTGTGATGAACTATGTGTGGGTCCAACAGAGAAACGTGCTTTTTGGACATATTTATGGGCCATGTGCATTTATTCATCTAGAGATATTTGCATGAAAACTTCCCTCAAAGACCATAAACATGAAACATTACATGAATGTTTGTGCTATTACTATTCTATTTCTCAATGTGATTACCATTATGATATTTATATGGTGTTTGTATTTGAGCTTTAATGAGTACTCTTTATAAAATAGAAAAGAATTATTTCATCTCTGCATCATTCTTAAAGATCAATGTTATTGCCATTTAACTAATGTGGAACCAAAGGGTGAAGAGGTGAAACTAATCGCTTGAGAGCACGCAAGGTAATTTGGGGAGTGTCTTTGTCCATAAAGATTGGAGCATAGCCTTCAAAGTGTGGTCAATCCCACTTCTAATTGGTTTGCCCAGACATTCTGAGTCACGATGCTCCTCCTGACTCTGTATTGCATCTTTGGCTCTGTGTCTCTCTTCTGTTTTGTGGGCATTGTTCTTGTGGGCCCACCTAGATTGCAAGTTCCTTTAGAGATATGAAAAGTGCTCATGAGCCAGGTACCAGGGATACTGAATAGAATAACCCAGTGCAGTACCCTTTCAACATCTGTGGGCAGGAAAAGCAAACCCACAACTATACGCTGGAGGTAAGAGTGCTTTTATGGAGAAAAGCATGGGGTGTCATTGATTCTCAGAGAGGAGCCTGCTCACACAAACTATTTACAGTTGATGCAACAGAGACTCACAGAGGGCAAGTAACTTGTCCTGTGTAATGGCCCAGGAAATGGCACTTGTAGGAATTGAACCCCAGACCCCTAGACCCCAGGCTTTTTCTCTCTATATCAAGTTACCCCTTGGTACACCTAAGGTGTCTTTTTTTTTTAAAATAGTCTTTTCTTAAAATGCTTTTAATTTATTTTCAAAAGACAGAGAGAGACAGCGTGAGCAGGGAAGGGTCAGAAAGAGAGGGAGACACAGAATCTGAAGCAGGCTCCAGGCTCTGAGCTAGCGGTCAGCACAGAGCCTGATGCAGAGCTTGAACCCACGAACCGTGAGATCATGACCTGAGCCGAAGCTGGACACTTAACCGACTGAGCTACCCAGGCGCCCCCACCTAAGGTGTCTTAACATGTGCACATATATAGCAGTCACAAGTACGTAAGAAATGGTTATTTTGTGGAGTTATCGAAAGGGAGGTGATGTTGTTTCTTACTCCATTTCATGCCAAATAGTAAAGCAAGGCTAAATGACTCACCAGAGCATTTGCATGTTTTCAAAAGACAAAAACCACCCTAGAGGCATGCTTTTCTAGAATGAGGGAGGTTAGGGAAAGGTTTAGACAGGCTATTATTCTATTTCTCTAGTGCCGATAAAATTGAAAGGAACAAACAAACAAGGCCATCATTACCCCACAGGGATGGAAGTAGGGGTGAAGTGGGGTCTTGCAATGAGTGATGTGGAGAAGGCTCTTCCAAAATTAGTGTGGATCCGGCTTCTATCTCTATCAGTTTCAGCTCTGCTTTTGTGGGTATTGGGGAAGATTCAAGTGCAGGGTGTATTTTGGACATAAGTGGCCCATTTTTTTATGTCCATTGCTCCATCATTAACCTTCCCATTTAGTCCTGGAAATGCAAAGCCTAGCATCTTCCATCTGCTCCACGTTATTTATGATGATGCCTCCAATTACGTCCAATTGAGTTGCTGTCGATGATTAAAGGTAATAGGTAATAATAACTTGGCCTCATCATTACCACCATTATTATTAGGTCATTGATTGCAATAATTTCTAAAATTACCCCTTGGAATAAAATATGTTAAGCACCTGGTTTATCCTTTTTGGGAACATCTGCTCTAAATGTGTGATAGTGTAGGACTGAACGTGTCTTGCTCTGAAAGGAAAGCAAACAGTGTTGACACTGGGAGTCTTGTCTGTGCCGGTATGAATATATTGAGAGATGATGAAATAATGATCAGTCTCAAGTTCAATGCTGGAATTAAAGCTGTTTAAGGAAAGGGGGAAGGAACACACACACACACACACACACAATCCAGAATGTTCTGCAGCTACTACAATCTCTGCTCCTTTAGAAAAGTTCACATCTTCACAGTATCTTGGCCGTGGCAGTGCCTCTCCTAGTCCCTGTCAGTGAGCTGTCAGGTATGTGTGAGTGGGAAGGGTGAGAGGCAGGAGAGATGACAGAGCCATAGATGGAGGTGGAGAGGGAGGTGGTCTATAGGAAATCCTTTGAGGAGGGTTCTTTTCCTAATACCGTGTTCCTGCCTTGGTTCTGGAAATCCTACCACTGACTTTTCATTCCTTTTGATTAAGTGTTGCCTTCTGGTGGCTCCACTTTGGGAGTGAGTGTCTGCATGTGAAGGGGGGTGGGTGGGTGGTGTGCACTGTGTATTTATAATCCTTGGTATGCTTTAATTCATGACATGCTTCCTGCCTTTGTAGGGTTGCAAGACACTGTGGAGACAGACACTGCATATTCTTAGTGGTGTAAGGTATTAGCAAAATATAAGCTCTGAAACTGTACTTAAAATATAGCCATTTCAAGCTTTTAGCCTGCCTGCACTGTCCATGTGGTAGCTCTTGGCCACATGTGGCGACTTGTAGTTAAATTCATGAAAACGAAATAAAACTAAAACTCAATTTTGTCAGGTGCACTCATCTTATTTCAAAAGTTTAGTACCAGTTGTATCTAGTGACTACCGTTTTGGCCAGTGAAAATATAGAACATTTTCATCATCACAGAAAGTGCTAAGGAGAGCACTGATAGACCATTAGAAACTTTTAGTAAGCAAGGATTGAGTGTGGTGAACCTCTGCTAGGAGCTAATTGCTGATTTACCATCAGAGTTCCAGAAAGCTTTGAGTATTTGAGAAACTGAGTCATAGAAAATCCATCCCACCTCTGTAGGTGGGATGATTAAAAAAAAAAAAAGACAAGACCTATGTCTCTGTTACCAATATATAAAATAAATGAGTGTTTAAAAAAGGACTGCTGTCATATTTGTTATCTCATTTACTACTCATAGTAGTAATGAGAGAATGGATAATATGTATTTTCTAAATGAATAAACAGGCCCAGAGAGGTTGTTATTTATCCAAGGCCACACAGACTACCAGTGGCAGCTAGCATACCATAATAAGTGAGAGAGCCAGCCAGTCCTTAAGAATCCTATTTTATTTTATTTTTATTTATTTATTTTTATTTATAGTTTATTGTCAAGTTGGTTTCCATATAACACCCAGTGCTCTTTCCCACAAATGCCCCCCTCCATGACCATCACCCTCTTTCCCCTTTCCCCCTCCCTCTTCAGCCCTCAGTTTGTTTTCAGTATTCAAGAGTCTCTCATGATTTGCCTCCCTCCCTCTCCCTAATTTCCCCCCCTTTCCCCTTCCCATGGTCCCCTGTTAGGTTTCTCCTGTTAGACCTATGAGGGCAAACATATGGCATCTGTCCTTCTCCACCTGACTTATTTCACTTAGCATGACACCCTCGAGGTCCATCCACTTTGCTACGAATAGCCAGATCTCATTCTTTCTCATTGCCATGTAGTATTCCATTGTATAGATAAACCACATCTTCTTTATCCATTCATCAGTTAAAGGGCTAGTATCCAAAATCTACAAAGAGCTCACCAAACTCCACACCCGAAAAACAAATAATTCAATGAAGAAATGGGCAAGAAGACATGAATAGACACCTCTCCAAAGAGGACATCCAGATGGCCAACAGGCACATGAAACGATGCTCAGCATCACTCATCATCAGAGAATCCTATTTTAATGCCTTCTCTAAAATATCCTACATACATATATGGAAACATATACACACATATACATGTATTTACCTTACATTTTTTTTTGTATATTATAAACTATACCTGCCTTATATATGTACTTACATATTGCATATATATATTCATATAAAGTATTATGCCTCCAATGAACTCATTTATATCATGAGCAGACCAAATGTAAATTAAATCTGGAAAATGAAGAGAAAATATTTGTAACTTAAAAAATTCTGAATTAGGTTACTCTGCCAAATCTCTTATACTGGGTCAACAAAATGGAATTTATTTTAAAACATAGTTATTGATCACTGGCAATTTAAAAAGATTCATTGAGGGGTGCCTGGTGGCTCAGTCGTTTGAGTGTCTGACTTCGGCTCAAGTCATGATCTCACTGTTTGTGAATTTGAGCCCCACATCGGGCTCCATGCAGTCAGCTCAGAGCCTGGAACCTGCTTCAGATTCTGCGTCTCCCTCTCTCTGCCCCTCCCTTGCTCATGCTCTGTCTGTCTCAAAAAATAAACATTAAAAATTTTTTTGAAGATTCATTGAGTTCAATACAAAATAGATTTTGTAATTTCATAAATTTTGCCATATTTAGGAATCACAGTTGTGGAAGTTTATCTTCCTTTTTAATTTAAAATTTTTAAGTTTTCTCTCTCCTTGACCAGCATCTGTTCTCTGTAGCTGAGTATGGCTCTGGACTGCCCTGCCCAGATCTGGGCGCCTCCCAGACCCCAGGCCATGATGCCTCTGGTTTTCCAGGGGCTTTGCAAATAAACCTTCTGATCGAATTCACAGAAACCAAGGAATATATATGTCACTGGTATATAAGTACTTGTGGAACTTCAATGTGACTCTAGGGGTATGATTTGGCCCTGGCATCCAGTCTCTTTAATACTTTCAGGGTCCCTGAAGAATGTCATATTTCAGGAAAGAGTTCTAGTCACGTTGTATCATTAAGTTTATATGGAGTGTTGTGGAATAACATTTAGTTTGATTCTGATAGAATAAAAGTGCAAATCCACATGCATAATTTAAGAGTAAAAATCCCTTTTCTGGCACCATATAAATGCATGCCAGGTGTGAAAGGAGAACTGAAATGGTCTCCAAGGATGCTCTCTTGAAGGCCGCTGGGCTTTCTCTGGTGACTATTCCCAGCCCCTGGAGCCACCCCTTCCCACAGTGCATCTGCTGTTGCTCCTGGGACTTTTCAGAGATCCCCTTCATTCTCACTTGCTCTTTCTCCACCAAAAGTAAAAATCAAAAGTGAATTTCTGGAGGATCAAACTGGAGCCACTTGCCACCTTTATTGTGTTGTGATGCAGAAGGGGCCAGAGAAGATAGTTTGAAAAGTTCTCGATGAGTTTCTGTGCTATGCTGGTGTAGAGTCATGTCCTTATTTGCAGAAGAGTTTAAGCTTCAGCTAAGAGTGGAATGCTCTGAAAATCAATGTAAGATGGGGATTTCAGCACTGTCATTCTAAACCAGTGGCTGAGCAGTTTGGTGACTTGGAACCATGGAATAGAAATATATGAGAAAGCATTTGTGTCCACATTCCTTTCCTCCGTCCTCCATCAGGCCTTCTTGTCTCCCAAATGGACTTCCATTTCTTCTAGCTGCATAGAGGCAGCTCACTGTATACTTGGGCTTACCCTCAAGAAATATGATGGGCAAACTTCCCTCTGGCTCCTCCAAAGTCCCTCTTCTGGACCCACTTACCCCCTTTTTAGGGTCCTCACCTTCTTCCTTCCTCACTGTTTTTCTGCTTCTCATGGTCACACATGTCATAGAGGGAAAGACATATAAGCATCTCTTCATAGTGAAGTGTTAGGGACTCACCAAGGCCTTTACCTGGGAGCATCAGCATTTAAAGGGATAAACCAGCAAGGGAAATGATTTGCTGAAATCAATGTATAAAGTCAGGATTTCAGGCCCAGTAGACCATGAATATGAGAGAAACTGCAGGTGAAGGTCTTCACAAATACAGGGAAGCCCCATAAGTGGGATCATTATCTTCTAAGCCAATGCTTGGCTGAGGGAAGGGAAAGGGGGCTTCTGCAGGGCCTGAACGTCAGTCAGGAGGACCTAGATGAAAAGTCTGGAGTGGGGGAGGCCCACAGCCATGGAGCACTTGGAAGAAGAATAGGAACATGTGGTCCACTTGTGATCTGTGTTTACTCGTCTGTCTGGTGTGTCTGAGGAGAAGGCGCAGGCCAGCCAGAGGTCGGCGAGTCAAAACCCTTTGAAGACAGACCCAGCTTCTGAAATGGATCTGGCATTCCTTTGCTGGCTCCGAGTCCTACAGTAGTCTGCAGCCTTCCCAGCCCATCACCTTCTGCATGTGTCCCTGCTAGAAATGCAGGTATGCCAAGTTGTGACATTCTCGGTTTCTGGAACTGAACACTTACTCTCTTGAGTACCTTTCTGCCCGATAGCAGGGGCTTTCATCACTTCTAGGCAGGCTTAAATGGAAGCCCAGTCACTCAGTGTTTTCCCCTGCATCCTGTGTCAGCCCAGAGTGACAGCTAAATGTTTTTGGAGGGTTTGGTATGCAGCTGATTAGGGTAAGGGGCTGGCATAGTTGTCCTTGACTTTTGTGGTCACCTGATGAGGTTTGCCTCATGCACAGTGACACTGACCTGTGTCTCTCCTGCTGGTGTCCAGGATCTATCCATGGCATCAGATTTGTCCCACCCATGATGTCACTGCTGATGATCAGCCTTTGTGATCCAAATCCTCCCTCAACAACACAGGGTATGTTTCGATGCTCTCTTGCATCCCTAGGGTTGGCAGACATTCAGAAAATCGTCTCAGTTTTTTTATTCCTGACTGGTCCTAACTTTCGCTCTTAATTCATTCCCCTGAGATGGGAGAGGTCATATTAGAGAGGCTCTCAACCCAGCTGCTGGACAGGGAGTGAGATGCCAGTCCTCTCTGGTTACATTTTATATCTAGTTACAGTTTTTCAGCTTCCTCTGGGGCTGGGCCTGGACATGAATGAAGGGAAGAAAGAGGTACAAATCCCTTCTTTGAGATCTGTGCAACGACTACTAAATCATGCCCTCTTTTCCATCTCAATTCTCTTGTCCCTCC
>PISW01013087.1:0-28214 GCA_004023785.1 Mungos mungo | reverse complement strand
CTTTCCTTTACTGGATTAAAAATTCCTCATTATCTATTAAATTTATTTCTGCTTCACTCCCCAAACTTGAAGTGGTACCACTCGATGACCATCTAATCGATTAGCCCAACTGTAGGTCAAGTCCCCTCATTTCCTTGGACATAAAGCAGACATTCCAATAGTTCAGAAAGTGCTTACATTAATTTTTTTTGCATTATAATTGAAATGCAAAGAGTTAATAATTTACTAATTTGTGTGGAAGAAAATGAAGGGTGACCAAAGTATAGATCAGAAGACTGTGACTTAAAAACATGAGGCTAAATAGTTACTTACCGCCTATTTATTCAGACCCAAATAATCAATTTGGTATTTCTTCTTCCTGTATATGTATGTTGGGTGGAGGAGGTCGGGGGGTGTATTTGTGTGTGTGGAAGACAGAGAGAGAGAGAGAGAGAGAGAGAGAGAGAGAGAGAGAGAGAGAGAGAGAAAGAGAGAGAGAGAGAAGGAGGGAGAGAAGTTATTTCTTAAATGTAATTGTTTATTTTAAGCTAGTCCATAAATTTTGAGGGGTACATGATTTCTTAAGGAGATCTCTGAGGACAGTCAAGCAGTATGCTTGCCTCTGGTTATTTTCAAGATTCTTAACATTAAGTTAGAATTCTTAAGATGAAAGCTACTATATAGTTCTGGTAAATAAATACAAGTATTTGAGAATGCATGTCTTGGGCAAATGCCAAGACTATTGCTTTTCATTTTCCACTTAAGTAAAATATTTTAAAATTGCATTTGGAGATGGTCTTCACCATTGTGTTATGTTTTAGACCATTCATTAGATAGTTTATCTAAAACTTA
Organism: Mungos mungo; assembly: GCA_004023785.1. Classification (NCBI taxonomy): domain Eukaryota; kingdom Metazoa; phylum Chordata; class Mammalia; order Carnivora; family Herpestidae; genus Mungos; species Mungos mungo. Next base: position 27,383 of record PISW01013087.1, on the reverse strand, counting down.
CTGGTATTTATTTAGATTATAATAAATGCCTTAATTATCTGTGTTTAGTCTTTTGTAATTGTCATGAGTCTGACTTCAGTTAAGATGTCAAGTTCCTTTTTTTCTTTGTACAAATGTTTTCTGGACTGTTCTGTAAATTCTTCCAAAGTCCAGGATACACTTTACTACTGCCAAAGAATGTATGTGCCTTAAATGTGAGTTTTTGAACTCTAACATCTGTGAACATTTGAAACACTTTTGTTTCAAAACCAAATTGTGACATTAATGTGAAATCATCACCTGGCACGTGTATGAAAGCTTCAGGATTTTGATGACCATTATTAACAAAAAGTGTAGGGATCAGATTCAGTTCCCAGTTTTACTTTCTAGATCTATCGATGGAACAATTATAGTAGTTTACAAATAAAATACACTAGTTCTTAATTAGTGAAATTTACAAATGTGAACGTTCAGTGTTAAAATATAATTTTGACTTTGATAAAGAACAGAGCTGTATTACAGTTAGACCGTGGAATAAAAACGTTAAATGTAAAGTTCTATTTCATAGTCTAAATCCATGACTATTTGGAGACACCCGTTGTCTGTCATTTGATTATTTTCAGTTTGTAATCAGATGTTTGGCCATGGCACAGCAGAGAGAAGACGGATTTACTTGTAGGGAATGTTGGCCATTGTGATAACTTCAGTGTCATGTCTGCTTACCACAACTTTTGCTCATTATTTTTATTAGGCTCCTAATGGTTACTAAGATGGCTTTTAAAACCCCATCCTAAAACTATACACAAAAACATTTATATTTTAATGCCAGAGGGGGATTCCAAAGTAGTTTTGGTAAAGTATTATTATTCATGACATAAAACATGGATCTTTTTTCTGTAGTTAAGACTATGGTAAGTGATCTATATTTGTGTGTGTGTGTGCATGCATGCACATGCGCACTTTTGCAGTTATGACATACTTGTTGTGTCTGACACTATTTGATTTACTGACACATTGTAGAGTATGCAAATACAAAAATTCATGTTAGAGGTTTCTTTTTTTAAAATATTCTCTTTTTAAAGTTTATTTATTATGAGAGAGAGAGAGCAAGAGAGAAAGAGAGAGAGGCAATTCCATGCAGGCTCCACACTATCAGCACGGAGCCTGACACAAGGATCAAACTCACAAACCGTGAGATCACGACCTGAGCTGAAATCAAGAGTCAGATGCTTAAGTGACTGAGCCACCCAGGTGGCCCTTATACTAGAAGTTTCAACAGGCATTTTATGTTTTTCAAGGTGTTTAGGGAGATGTGTAGACGAACACGCACACTCAGTTGAACATCTGGTGACAAGCGTGTGGAGCCGTGAGTCTGACCGTTGGTTCGAGTTGAGGGTGGATCCGATAGGCTGTTCTGGTCGCAAAGAGAAAAGAATCTCAACTCATACTGGCTTAACTAATGAGAACATTGAACGGCTCATGTAACAGGAGTCTTCAAAGACCCAGGGCTTTTTTTATTGTTCATTTATTTTGAGAGGAAGAGAGAGTGTGTGAGTATGGGAGGGGCAGAGAGCAAGGGAGAGAATCTCAAGCAGGCTCCACACAGTCAGCACAAAGCCCACACGGGGCTTGATCTCACGAACTGTGACAACACGACTTGAGCCAAGATCAAGAGTCCCGTGTTTAACTGACTGAGCCATGCAGGCGCCCCAAGGATCCAGATATTTTCTGTCCGTGTGCTCTGACATCAGTATCACCTTCATGCAGAGGCTCATTTTCTGAGGAGCTGAGGTTTGGTCACAGCTCAGTTGTGTCTTCATGCTGGTGTATTCACCCAGCAGGAGGGAGGCCTGGTGTCCTGTGGTTCTCGGAAGTGGGCCACGATGGGTGGGGAGGGAAGGGAGAAACGTAGGTGAGATATGAACGCTACCCCTTAGCAACAGGTGCAGACCCGATCCAATAGCCAGGCCTTCTCTTCAAAGCGTGAGTCAAAGGTTGAGCAGAGATGGTTAAAACCTAACCTTACGGGGCTGGGGTTCAGAGCCAAGAATGCAGTCATTGCAGCCAGGAGAGCTCATGTGCTAGGGAAGGAATTTTGTCTCTGAAGGTGCTGGGAAATGAAGGAAGTGGGACATAGGAAGTTTTTGTATCTCATACCAAGAGTGAGTGAGGAGACCAACTTAATGTGGAGCAGATGGGCTATCTTGCCAGAGCCTTTCAGATGCTGCTGCCTTTCTCTGGAGCAGGGTTTGGAGTGGGGCTTTGGGTCCTGGGGCTTATGTGGCTTCAGCTGTGGGCCTTAGGGAGTGTACCCTGGAGATTTGGGGCACATGGACAAGTGTCTAATTCTTTGTAAGAGAAATCTAAAGGCGAGAAGATGTGGCTGTTGCTCCTGCCAGTCAGAGAGCAGTGAGGAGGTCACTGGCTATGTGGGAGTTGGCTGTTCCTAAGTCAAGAGCGGGGCCAAGGTGTGGGTTTGCAGGAAAGAGAAGCGGAATGTGCAGAAAGGAAGCTGATCTGGGATCTTCTTAAAAGGATCCTTCCCCAGATGGGTCCTGGAGTTGTGACCTCCAAAGAGCGGATGGTCCTCCAAAAAGAGCTGGAAAGGGCAGCCAGGACATCTCTGCCCAGGCCCATGCACTGCTTTGGAATGGTTCCATGTGTAATCATCTGTATCTCCCTGTGACTTCTGACTGATGTCTCAAATTCACATTTATCACCAGTGGATCGTTCTGGCCTCTTGCTTACTTGTGAGTTCCCCCTCCATCAATACCGGCTTGACCTTCTGCCCTCTTTTACTAAATTATTTCCAGTATAAGAGATAACCCCGTCATAGCTATTGAGTTCTACACCCAATTTACAAATTGAAAACAATGTTATCAACTAGAGTGTGGTGCTTATGTACAGTTCCTTCTGCCTGTGATCTTATAGGCTCCATCCATTTCCAAACTACTTAGGTCAGCACCTTTCCCCAACACCCCTCGGTGAGACTGTGCCATAGGTTTGTCATGCAGCGAAGATCCTTTCTCATAGTCTGCCTTCCTTACTGGGATTCTCTGACTTCCTAAATGACTTTTTAAGTGTGCATACATTAAGTCTCAGTCTTTGTGCTGTAAGGTGTTTTGGGCTTTGAAAAATGCACAGTGTCATGTAGCCAGCATGATAGTATGATGGCAGAATAGTTTCACTGCCCTAAAAATCTGCTGTGCTCCACCTTTTCAACCCTACCCCTCCACCTGAACCCTTGGTAACCACAAATCTTTCATTTATTTATTTATTTATTTATTTATTTATTTATTTATTATTTTTAATGTTTGTTTATTTTGAGAGAGAGACACACACACTATGAGCAGAGGAGGGGCAGAGAGACAGGGAGACACAGAATTCGAAGCAGGCTCCAGGCTCCGAGCTGTCAGCACAGAGCCCGACCCGGGGCTCGAACCCATGAACTTTGAGATCATGACCTGAGCCTAAGTCAGATGCTCAACCGACCACCCAGGAGCCCCGTGTAACCACTTGTCTTTTAAATGTGTCTACATATTTTCCTTTTCCAGAATGTCATATAATTGGAATCAGATGGTATGTAGCCTTTCCAGGCTGGTTTTTCATTTTGCAATATGCATTTACATTTTCTTTATGTCTTTTTGTGGCTTGATAGCTCATCTCTTTTCACCGCTGAGTTTTATTTTATGGTTGTGCCAAAATTTGCTTATCCATTTGCCTATTGAAGCCCATCTTGGTTGCATAAAACTTATATGGTGTTCATTTGCAGGCTTTTATCTGGATACACATTTTCAAGTCAGTTGGGTAAATACCTAGGAGTGAAATTGCTGTCTCCGTTGGTCAGACTGTTCCAGCTTGTCAGGAACTGTCAAACTGTCTTCCAAAGTCAATGCACCATTTTGCCTGCCCACCAACATGAATGAGAATTTCTATTGCTCCACATCCTCACTAGTACTTGGTGTTCTCTGTGTATTGAATTTTGACTACTTTCCCCCAACAAATTTCATTTAAATTCTCTTTAGTTAACATATAGTGTAATATTAGTTTCAGTAGTAGAATGTATCATTTACATATAGCGCCCATCGCTCAACACACCTGGTGCCCTCCTTAATACCCATCATCCACTTAGCCCATCCGCTGCCCCCCTCCCCTCCTGCAATCCTGTTTGTTATCTATAGTTAAGAGTCTATTTTGCTTCTGTCTCTTTTTTCCCCTTCCCCTATGTTCATGTTTCGTTTCTTAAATTCCACATATGAGTGAAGTCATATGGTATTTGTCTTTCTCTGACTGACTTACTTCACTTAGCATAATACATTCTAGCTCTTTTCATGTCTTTGCAAATGGCAAGATTTCATTCCTTTTGATGACTGAGTAATATTCCATTGTGTGTGTGTGTGTGTGTGTGTGTGTGTGTGTGTGTCTCACATCTTCTTCCATTCATCAGTCGATGTACATTTGGGCTCTTTCCATAACCTGGCTATTGCTGATAGTGCTGCTGTAAACTTTGGGGTGCATGTGCCCCTTCAAATCAGTATTTTTGTTTCCTTTGGGTAAATGCCTAGTGGTGCAATTGCTGGGTCATATGGTAGTTTTATTTTTAGCTTTTTGAGGAGACTCCACACTATTTCCCAAGATGGCTGCTCCAGTTTGCATTCTCACCAACAGTGTAAGACAATTCTCCTTTCTCCACATCCTTGCCAACATCTGTTGTTTCTTGTGTTGTTAATTTTGGCTATTCTTATAGGTGTGAGATGGTATCTTATTGTCGTTTTGATTTGTATTTCCCTGATGATGAGTGATGTTGAGCATCTTTTTATGTGTCTGTTCACCATCTGGATGTCTTCTTTGGAAAAATGTTTATTCATGTCTTCTTCCCATTTCTTCACTGGATTATTTGTTTTTTGGGTATTGAGTTTGAGAAGTTCTTTATAGATTTTGGATGTTAACCCTTTACCAGATATGTTATTTATTAATATCTTCTCCTATTTCATAGGCTGCTTTTTAGTTTTGGTGATTGTTTCCTTCATGGTGTAGAAGCTTTTTATTTTTATCTTGATGAAGTCCCAATAGTTCATTTTTGCTTTTGTTTCCTTTGCCTCTGGAGATGTGTCTAGTAAGAAGTTGCTATGGCTGAGGTCAAAGAGGTTGCTGCCTGTGTTTTCCTCTACGATTGTGATGGTTTTCTGTCTCACATTTAGGTCTTTCACCCATTTTGAGTTTATTTTTGTGTATGGTGTAAGAAATTGGTCTAGTTTCATTCTTCTGCATGTTGCTGTCCAGTTTTTCCAACACTATCTCTTGAAGAGAGGGTCTTTTTTTCCATTGGATATTATTTCTTGCTTTGTCAAAGATGAGTTGACTGTATAGTTGTGGGTCCATTTCTGCATTTTCTATTCTGTTCCATTGATTAATGTGTCTGTCTTTGTGCCGGTACTATCCTGTCTTGAAGACCAGAGCTTTGTAATACAGCTTGAAGTCTGAAATTGTGATGCCTCCCGTTTTGTTTTTCTTTTTCAGCATTGCTTTAGCTATCTGTGACCTTTTGTGGTTCCATACAAATTTTAGGATTGTTTGTTCTCGCTCTGTGAAAAACCCTGGGGGTATTTTGATAGGAATTGCTTTAAATGCATATATTGCTTTGGGTAGTATAGACATTTTAACAATATTTGTTCTTTCAATCCATGAGCATGGAATGTTTTTCCATTTCTCCATGTCATCTTCATTTTCTTTCATAAGTGTTTTATAGATGTTAGAGTACAGATCTTTTACCTCTTTGGTTAGGTTTATTCCTAGGTATCTTATGGTTTTTTGATGCAATTGTTAATGGGATCAATTCCTTGATTTCTCTTTCTGCTGCTTGTTATTGGTGTATAGAAATGTAATATATATCTTTACATTGATTTGGTATCCTGTGACTTTGCCGAATTCATGTATCAGTTTTAGGACATTTTTGGTAGAGATTTTAAGGTTTTATATAGAGTATCATGTTATCTGCAAATAGTGGAAGTTTGACTTCTTTCTTGCTGATTTGGATGCTTTTTATTTCTTGTTGTTGTCTGATTCCTGAGGCCAGGACTTCCAATATATATTAAATAACGATGGTGGGAATGGACTTCCCTGTCTTGTTCCTGAATGTAGAGTAGAAGCTCTCAGTTTTTCCTCCTTGAGGATATTAGCTGCGGGTCTTTTGTATATGGCCTTTGTGATGTTGAGGTTACGTTCCCTCCTCCTATTTTGTGGAGGGTTTTTATCAAGAATGGATGCTGTATTTTGTCAAATGCTTTTTCTACATCTATTGAGAGGATCATATGGTTCTTAGCCTTTCTTTTTTAAAAAAAATTTAAATGTTTTTATTCATTCTTGAGAGACAGAGAGAGACAGAACACCAGCAGGTAAGGGCAGAGAGAGAAAGAGACACAGAACTTGAAGTAGACTCCAGGCTCTGAGTTGGCAGCATATAGCCCGATGTGGGGCTCAAACCCATGAATCGCGAGATCATGACCTAAGCTGAAGTCAGATGCTTAACCAACTGAGCCACCCAGACACCCCTCTTACCCTTTCTTTCATTAATATGGTGCATCACAGGGTGCCTGGGTGGCTCAGTCAGAGAAGTGTCTGACTCTTGATATTGGCTCAGGTTGTGATCTTCTAGTCATGAAATTGAGCCCTTCCTTGCTTGTGATTCTCTTTCTCTCTGCTCCTCTGCTGCCTGCATGTGCTCTCTCTCTGTCTCTCAAAATAAATAAACAAACATTTATTAGTATGGTATATCACGTTGATTGACTTCCAAATATTGAATTACTCCTGCTGACCAGGGAATAAATCCCACTTGATTGTGGTGAATGCTTCTTTTAATACACTGTTGGATTTGATTTGCTAGTATCTTGTTGATAATTTTTGCATGTGTTTTCATCAAGTATATTGGGCTATAGCACTCCTTTATAGTGGGGTCTTTGGTTTTGGTATCAAGGTAATGCTGGCCTCATGGAATAAATTTAGAGGTCATCCTTCAATTTCTATTTTTTGGAATACTTTGAGAAGAATAGATACTGACTCTTATTTAAATGTCTGGTAAGGGTGTCTTGGTGCCTCAGTTGGTTAAGTGTCCGACTTTGGCTCAGGTCATGATTTCACAGTCCATGGGTTCGAGCCCCACATCAGGTTCTGTGGTGACAGCTCAGTGCCTGGAACCTGCTTCAGATTCTGTGTCTCCCTCTCTCTCTGCCCCTCCCTTGCTCATTCTCATTCTCTCTCTCTCTTGCTCTCTCTCTCTCTCTCAAAAACAAACATTAAAAAAACATTTATAAAGAATAAATAAATGTCTGATAAAATTCCCCTAGGAAGTCATCAGACCCTAGACTTTCGTTTATTGGGAGACTTTTGATTACTGATTCAATTTCTTTGCTGGTTATGGGTCTGTTCAAATTTTTTGTTTCTTCCTGTTTCAGTTCTCGTAGTTTGTATGTGTTGAGGAACTTATCCATATCTTCCAGTTTGCCCAGTTTGTTGGTATATAATGTATCATAATATTCTCTTATAATTGTTTGTATTTTTGTGGTGTTATCTAGTTTCCAAATTTTTTCTTGTGGTTAACTTCAAATTTCATAGTGTTGTGGTCTGAAAATATGCACGGTATGAGCTCAATCTTTTTGTACTGATCAAGGCCTGATTTATGTCCCAGTATGAGATCTATTCTGGAGAATATTCCATGTGCACTCAAAAAGAATGTGTATTCTGCTGCTTTAGGATGAAATGTTTTGTATATATCTGTTAAGTCCATCTGGTCATTCAAAGTCCTTGTTTCCTTGTGGATTTTCTGCCTAGATGATCTGTCCATTGCTGTAAGTGGGGTGTTAAAGTCCCCGGCTATTATTGTACTATTATCAATGAGTTTCTTTATGTTTTTTATTAACAGATTTATACACTTGGGTGTTCTAAGTTGAGGGTATAAATATTTACAATTGTTAGATCTTCTTGCTTTATAGACCTCTTAATTATGATATAGTGCCTTTCTTCATCTCTTATTATAGTCTTTGTTTTAAAATTTAGTTTGTCTAGTATAAGTATGGCTACTTTGGCTTTTCTTTTGACATCCATTACCATGATAGATCAAGGCCCCTCACTTTTGAATTGCAGGTGTTTTTAGGTCTAAAATGAGTCTCTCGTAGGCAGCATATAGAAGGGCCTTTTTTAAAAAATCCATTTTGATACCCTATGTCTGTTTTTAAATTTTATTTATTTGTTTTGAGAGAGAGGGAGAAGAAGAAAGAGATATACTAGGGAAAGGGCAGGGGGAGGGGGAGAGAGAGAGAGAGAATCCCAAGCAGACTCTGTGCTGTTAGCGTGGAGCCTGACGTGGGGCTTGAACCCACATGTTGTGAAATCATGACCTGAGCCAAAATCAAGAGTCTGACGCTCAACTGACTGAGTCACCCAGATGCCTCTAATACTATGTGTCTTTTGATTAGAGCACTTAGTCCAATTACATTCAGAGTGATTATTGAAAGATATGAATTTAGTCTCATTGTGTTACCTGTAAAGTTGGTGTTTCTGATGATGTTCTCTCTTCCTTTCTAGTCTTTGTTGCTTTTGGTGCTTCTTTCCCACTCTTTGGGAATATTAAATATTAAATAATTACTAATAAACAATAATTATTAAAATAAATATAAATAATTATTAAATATTAAAACTAATATTTCTTTCAGGGCTGGTATAGTGGTCATAAACTTCTCTAGTTTTTGTTTGTCTGGGAGACTCTTTATCTCTCCTATTCTGAATGGTCACCTTACTGGATAAACTATTCTTGGCTGCATACTTTTTGCATTCAGCACATTGAATATATTATGCCATCTCCTTCTGGGCCTGCCAAGTCCTTGTGGAGAAATCGGCTGCCAACTTGATTTCTCTTCCCTTGTAGGTTAAGGACATTTTTTTCCCTTGCTGCTTTCAGGATTCTTTCCTTCTGTGTATTTTGTAAATCTTACTATGATATGTGTTGGTGTTGGCTGGCTTTTGTTGATTTCGATGGGAGTTCTGCTTCTTGGATTTTGATATTTTTTCCCTTCCCCAGATTAGGGAAATTTTCAGCTATAATTCGCTCAAATAACTCTTCTATCCCCTTTTCCCTGTCTTGTTCTTCTGGGACTCCTATGATACAAATGTTTTTATGCTTTATGGAATTGCTGAGTTCTCTAAGTATACATTTGTGATCCAATACTTTTCTTTCCTCTTCATTTCAGCTTCATATTTCCCCTAATTTTATCTTCTATATTACTGATTCATTCATCTGCATTGCTCATCCTTGTTGTCATTATATCCAGTCAGTTTTGCATCTCAGTTATAGCATCTGTTTTTATTTCGGCCTGACTAGTTTCTCATTTTTAAAAAAATTTTTGTTTTTGTTTTTTTAAAAAAATTTTTGTTTTTGTTTTTTTTAATTTTTTTTTTTTTTGAGAGACAGAGAGAGACAGCACAAGCAGGAGAGGGTCAGAGACAGAAGGAGACACAGAATCTGAAACAGCCTCCAGACTCTGAACCAGCTGTCAGCACAGAGCCTGACATGGGGCTCAAACCCACAAACCATGAGATCATGGCCTGATCCAAAGCCAACACTTAACCGACTGAACCCAGGCGCCCCTAGTTTCTCATTCTTTTTTCTCTGCAGTAAGGGATTCTCTAGTGTCTTCTATGGGTTTTCAAGTCCAGCTAGTATCCTTATGATTGTTGTTTTAAATTATGCTTCAGGCATATATTTATATCTGTTTGTGTTAAATCCCTTGCCATGATCTCTTCTTGTTCTTTCTTTTAGGGTGAATTCCTCTGTTTTTTAATTTTGTCTAGGTCACTGTGTGTGTGTGTGTGTGTGTGTGTGTATGTGTGTATTAGGAAACCTGTTATACTTCCTCTTCCTAGGAGTAAGGGCTATATTAAGAAGAGGTCCTATATTGTTCAGGGCCTGGAGCTTCAGAAAGTGTTTCAGAGCGTGGAGCCTGCTGCTGTGTCTTGGCTGCTCTTTATCCTAGGTCAGTTCTCTGCAGAATTTCTCTTAGCTTGCAATGGGGGAAGTGTGTGGTGAGTTTTAACTAGGTGTGTTTTGGTTCATTTGTTAAAAGAGGCTAGATCCTGTATTTTCCGGGGGCTGAAGCTTTGCAGCACTCTACCATCAGTAGACTTGGTTCCTGTGAGGGGTTTGTGTTGGTCTTCTGAGGGGAGGCCTGCTGTGCTGACTCTCAGGCTGATTGCCCTCGTGAAGATGCACCTGCAAGGTGCAGGAGGGCGGGGCTTGGTATAAGCAGCTCAAGCCCCCACTGGGGGTGCTATGTTGCTCACTGAGGTCTGTCAACGCTGATGGTCAGGGGTGGAGGGCAGAAATGGTGTGGCCCTACTCTCTTGTCTCCTGAGCAGGGAGTTCACACCTGCCGCTGTTCAGGAAGCCCTCACAGAAGCAAACAATCTCCCCTCTTGTGTCTCCAGCTTCGGTCAGATCCTGGACTTCACCCTGTCTGTGTCTGAGCTGTATGCCTCCCGGGCAGCATAGTACTCCTGCGTTTTATCCCAGATGTGTGGCTGGGTTTCAAAACTCCAAATTTTAGGGACCTGATCCTCTGGGGGAAGGTCTCCCCATGCTGTGGCTGGTGCCAGTTAGTCGCAGAAAAACCATCGCACAATCTCTCAGGGGCTCAGAGTTTATGGTAAAGTGCAGCAAAAAGCCAGCAGCAAGGTTTGTGTCTCTATTCCCATGCTAATGAATGGGGCAGGACATTGGCACCCATCAGCTCTTCTGTTCCCGGAGAGGCCATGCCACCTTTCCCAAATACACTCCACTCCAAGAAAGGGGAGCTGTCTCTCTTAGTGCAGCCCAGGGGATCCTCAAACCAGCTGTCCACTCCTGGGCCCCTGCCCTCCTTTTCCACAGGAGCACTGGTGTGGCTGCCAGGCTCCACACAGCGGTGGTGCAGACTTCTAAGACTTCAGACTTGGGGCACCACAGCTTGCAAAGCCTTGTGATAATCAGTCTCTCTAATTTTCCCAGCCAATGGTTTTTGGAGAAGTGTTTCTTTGTGCAATCTGCTGTGTGCGGCTTTCTCTCTCTCTGTCTCCCTCCTGTCACCCAGAACAAGGCTCCTTCCTCTCAGCATCCGTGATTCTTTTCTGCCAGAAAATGATCGGTCGGAAATGATTTGCTATTTATCTAGCTGTGTTTGAAGGATGAGGCAAGCATAGGGTCCTCCCACTGCTCTGTCAGTTTAGCTCTGGGTTTTGACCATTTAAATAGTGTGTGGTGGTATCTCATTATGTATTGTTTTAATACCAGTGATCCTGAGCATCTTTTCATATGCCGTCATTGCATCAGGAATGGAAAACATCAGTGCAGACAGAATGAATTACCTCTGACCTGAATATGTCAATTTTTCTTCTACTAGAATATGCTCATCTGGAATGTTCCATCTGTATATCTACTTTAGTGAAGTGTCTGTTCAGATCTTTTGCATGTTTTTCAGTTGTATTGTTTGTTGGTTTGTTTTCCTTACTGTGAATTTTAAAAGTTATTTATAGGGGCAGGCGAATGGCTCAGTGTTATGAGTGTTTGACTCTTGCTTTTGGCTCTGGTCATGATCTCAACAGTTCGTGGAATTGAGCCCCATGTCAGGCTGTGGGCTGACAATGTGGAGCCTGCTTGGGATTCTCTCCCTCTCTGCCCCTTCCTGCTTGCACTCTCTCAAAATAAATAAATAATCTTTAAAATATGAAAAAAAAGTTCTTTATACATTTTTGTTTTCAACTTCTTTATCAGATATGTGTTTTACAAATATTTCCTCCCAAACTGTGGCTTGTCTTCTCACTCTTCTAACAGTGTCTTTCCTAGAGCGTTTTCAAATTTTAATGAGTCTAAGTTATTAATTTTTATTTTATGGGTGGTGCTTTTGGTATTATACCCAAAGAGACGTTGCCAAATCAAAGGTCACATACAATTCCATTCTATATTTTCTTCTGGAAGTTTTGTGGTTTTTTATTTTACCTTGAGGCTTAGGATCTATTTTAAGTTAATTTTTGTGAAGGACTTAAATTTAAACAATCATTTGTTACATGTAGCCATTTTGTACCACAGCATGACTAATTTTTCTCCATTACTCAGATCATCCTAGAGTTCATTGCATGCATGTGTTTTGTTACCAGTGTTCACTCTCAACTGGTTGCCTTTTCCTCCTCCATCGACTTCAAACTATATTCTTTCTCACTTCCTCAGCTTGGGTGGATGTGCTTTCAGCATGGTTGCACTTCTTAAATTAAAATCAATTCCCTTAGTCAATATTTCATTAGTTGGAATCCTATAGTGATAACTCTAGAATTAGAGAATTGTTGGGAAGGGTTTTTATATGCTTTGAAATTGACATACCCAGGTAAAATAAGAATGAACACATTCAGGTCAGGGGTAAGTTATTCTGTCTGCATTGATATTTTTCTCTCCTGACACAGTGTTCTGTGCAGCTCCCTTCTTAACCTGGGAATCTGCATCCACCTGGCCCCTGTCACAGATTCTTGGATGTCTATGTCCAATGAGGAAGATGTAGAAAACTGTAAGTCAGAAGCTCATGAGCTCATTATGTAGTTATTCTTGCTGCTGTCTCTGTTCCAGTCTTGAGGTTGGATTGTCCTGTGTGGTCACTGCTTAGGTACTAGCTGTTTTAGACTCAGCTTAGACCTTTGGCTAGGGTAGTCATGTCTTACCTTTTCAATTCTTGGTGGTTCATCTTTTACTTTCAAGCCTGCATTCGCCTTTGTGACTTCCAGAAGTAATTAAAATGAGATAGTGTGCTTACGTCTATAGAACCTCAGCCTTCATCCTTTCCATGGGTCTGTATGGATTCTGGTTCTAGTTTTCTCCTGCTTTGCCCATCCTGCTCCATCTGAACTTGATGGGCCATCTCCTTCCCCCACACCCTGTCTCTTTGTCTCTCCCCTCACCTCTCTCCACCCTCTAGTAGACCCTCCTTAACTCCTGCAGTCCCCCATGTGGGCACAGCCTGAGGTGTCACCTCTCTCTGGGGAGCCACACGCATCTTTTCTATATCCATGCAAGATCACACACTGACTTGACACGGCCTCTCTCAGCCTCTTCTCTGCCTTCCTTACGCACCCTGCTTTCCATGTCTCTGTCTGCCCTCTAGCAACTGAACTCTGACACAGTTTCCCCAGCCTATCGATAATGCTCCATCTGTCTTCCTGGTCTCTGCAAAAATATCCCCCCAACTCTCCAAACCAGGTCATGTTTGCTCCTGAAATGACTGGCCAAGCATCAGCTCTTTCCGGAAGTCATTGTGCACCTCACCCTCCATGTCCTGCACTTCACGGATGCTTCTTATTCATCAGCTCACAGAGCCCTCTCCTTATGTTAATTGACTGATTAACTGAACCAATATATTAAGAAATGAATACATTTGTTACTGTATCAATTTGCCAACTTAGAGACATAGGAGGTTTGTGCTTTACTGAATATTCAAATATTATGAAATTCTCTTGTGGGCCGAATCTCTCTCCTGCACACAGGAAATGACACATGGAAAGAAAAGGAAACTGGGTAAAGAGTGAAGGTTAGTGAGGGCACAGGGAACGTGGGCAGAGGGCAGGGGATGAGGGTCGGTGCCCTGTCCAGGGAAGCCCGAAGGGGAGTGGGCTTGGGACTGGTGTGGGAAAGAGTCATTTAGTGTTGATGAGCTGGTTCTACCTTCCCTGGGCACGTAGGTTTCTCTGGTGACGGAGGATTGACCCCACTGTAGTCACAGCTAATGTATACATTCTCAGTGGTGGTGGGGGTGAAGGGACAGAGGATATCACAAATGCTTGTTCTTGGGAGCCAAGAAAACCTTAGATATTGCAATGGTCTATGGCTCCCCAAACAGCCTCAGTCTACAAAGAGATGTATAGTATATCTGTGGTATTGTATGAAAATTTTATGCAAGGGGGTGATTAAGAAAAAAATATGCCTAAGATGGCTTCTGGGGAGAAGGATGGTAATGATAAGAAGGTTGGGGAAAACCGGGCTGATAGATGGTCTTAAAGCCAAGGAAGGGGTTCTGGCCAGAGACACCCTGGAAAATGGTGAACTTTCTGCATGTCCCAAAGGTGCCCAGCCGAGGGGCGAGCAGGCCTGAGGTCAGCTCCTCTGTGGTGCAGCCCTGAGCCTTGTCCATGCCCAGGGGACTTGTACATTTGCACAAGGCAACCTGTACACTCCTGGAGGCCCTCGATCCGGCAATCCTGCCTGCTCATGCCCAAGCCTCAGATGACAATGTTGGTAGGTTCAGACAAAAATAAGAGTTGAAGTTATGGGTGGGTCAGCTGGGCAGAGAGATGATCACAGAGAGAACTAAACCACCATGAGAGTGAAGCAGGAATGTGGGTCATTAAAAAATTTTTTTATTAATGTTTATTTTTAACAGAGACACAGCAGGAGTGGGGGAGGGGCAGAGAGAGAGAGAGGGAGACACAGAATCCAAAGAAGACTCCAGGCTCCGAGCTGTCAGTTCAGAGTGTGATGTGTGGCCTGAACCCACAAACTGTGAGATCATGACCTGAGCTGAAGTTGGGTGCTTAACTGACTGAGCCACCAAGGTGCCCCATGAATGCGGGTCATTTTAAGGACAGGAGTGTCCTTCTACAACCGGAGACATGCTGGTTCTGCTCCCCAGGTGGAAAGTGCCTGGGAGCAGCATGGAGGTGTGGGGGTGGAGCATCAACCTCAGAGACACCAGCCATCCCTGCACTTCTGGGACGTGGGGGCACCCTAGGGGCTCTAGAGGTTATCAGCTGAAAGTCAAGGCTAACAGCAATGCTGATGCACTTACTGTTCTGTTACCAGGAACCAGTTCCGCTATCCTAAATCAGAACCCTTTTGTTTGCCTTTTGGAATCTTCTAATCCTGAAAGTCCCCAAGGAAAACCGAAGAGAGAAAAAGAGCTGCAGAAAAGTGGGAAAATTGCCAATTTAGTTTTTCTCCAAAACATTGACTCTGGGATGGCCTGTGGCAATGCATTAGCAACGAATCTGCTTATATATACACTTTCATTGGTAAAAAAAATCAATAAATAAGTGTCAAACAAACATTTAACAGCAATCTGTTTGGCAGTGCTGGGTGCACAGGGATGGTTGTAATTTTGTGTCATAAATTACAGGGTGGTGGGAGCGTTGGTGCCCCTCTCCTTGAGATCAGGGCTGTATGGGGTGGTTGGAGGCCATGGCGGGACACGGGTGAGGTCAGGGCTGTGGGCTCTGCTCCATCCCACACCCACATCAAGCCACACCAAGGGCTATCTGGTGACACGTGTGGGAATGCTGGCACCGCCCACCTCACCGCCTAGGAAGCGTCTCCAACTTCTGGCTGTCATGAGGGTGGGCCATTGAGGTCATTTCACATGAGACCAGCCTGCTCCGGGCCACAGAGCTTCTTTGCTGTTTTCTACAAATGGGAAAGTTGGATTGTTTCTTCTCTTGTGGGAGGGCTGTTTAGTCCTGCGGGGGAGGAGGAAGACTGTCCCCCCCCCCCGCCCCCCAGTTTCACCCGACTGGATGCTGCCAGGCCTGTGGTTAGCATCTTGAGCTTGGTCTCACTAACGTCTAATGGGGCCGCGCAGCATGGTGGCCACAGCGACAAACATGGAATGAGCCAGGTCTAGGCACACAGAAGGGCAGGGCGTGGCAGGAAGAGACGAACGTGGGGCCAGGTTCCAAAGAGGCATCACAGAAGAGCAAGTGGCAGCTTTTGGAGGAGTGACAGAGCGCGTTTGGTCTCGTCCTCTCCCGTGTGGCCCCATGCTGGCCCTACCTCCTTCCTTAGCCCCTGGCACGACCAGTCGCCTGGAGTTTGGAGCTTGTGCAGAAAGTCCGGATCTCCCAGGGAGCGCAGAGGGTGCAGACTTCCTGGACTGTCCTCACTCCTCGCTCCCAGATACAGTTTCTGGGTCCTAAGATAAAAACATTTTCGATTTTATTAGATAGTGAATGCCAGCTTGCTCCCCAAAGCAATGCTCTTCCTACTCTGGATATGTTCGTATCTTAATTTTTTGAGTTTTATGGGTAAAAAGTGCTATCTCTAACTTGATTTGGACTCTTCTAATCACCAGCAGAATTGGGCTCTTTTATTTCCTCCCAATTAATTTATTGGCTCTTTAGATTCCTTTCTCTGAAATTACGTGGGCCTTGCTTTTTTGCCTTTTTCTTTGCGGTGTTTGCCTTTTTCTTATTGATTTGAAAGCTTTTAAAAAGTATATATATGGGAACACCTGGGTGGCTCAGTCACTAAAGCATTCAACTTTGCCTCAGGTCATGATCTCCCGGTTCATGGGTTCGAGTCTCACGGCGGACTCTGTGCTGACAGCTAGCTCAGAGCCTGGAGCCTGCTTTGGATTCTGTGGCTCCTTCACTCTCTGCCCTTCCCCTGCTCGCGCTGTCTCTGTCTCTCAAAAATAAATTTAAAACATAAAAAAATTAAAAAATAAAAAGTATATATGTGGAAATTAATCCTTAGTTCATTCTAAGTAAGCCAAAGACTTTTTCCAGTCTGTGACTTCCCTCTTAATTCTGTTTATGACATCTTTGACCGAGTCAAACATTGTCCCTTCTCATGCATGCTTTCTGTGTCACATTTAAGAGAACCTTACTCCTGTGAAGTCATAAATATATTCTTATACATTTTCCTAATAATTTTAAGACACTTTTCTTCTTTCCGCATTCGGGTCTTTGATCAATCTGATGTTGATTCTGGAGGTATGCATCTCATTTAACTTTTCTTTTCTTTTCTTTTAATGTTTTTATTTATTTTTGAGAGACAGAGAGAGACAGCACGAGCAGGGGAGGGTCAGAGAGAGAGGGAAACACAGGATCTGAAGACAGGCTCCAGGCTCTGAGCTAGCTGTCAGCACAGAGCCCGACGCGGGGCTCGAACCCACGAACTGTGAGATCATGACCTGAGCCGAAGCTGGACGCTTAACCGACTGAGCCACCCAGGCTCCCCTAATTTTTCTTTTTTTAATTAAAGTACAACGAACACACTGTGTGGTATTAGTGTCAGGCATACAGTAATACAGTGATTCAACGATTCTGTGCATGAGTTAGTGCTCACCACAGAAAGTGTGCTAACCTAACTTTCCAATATTGACGGTCAACTGCCCTAATACTATTTACTGGCTGGTTCATCAGCTCTCCACCGGTTGAATCTGCCATCCCATCTACCCCAAGTTTCCAGATATAAACAGGTCAATTTCTGGGCTTTCTTTCCGATTCATTGAACTTTTTATCAATTCTCGCACCAACTGTAAACTTCTTAGCACAGTACTATTGAGGTATAATTAATATACAATACATTGCATGCATTTAGCTTTTCATTTCATAAGTTCTCTCTATTTATAGGTTCTAGCTTCTTTTTTATGCTTTGATTTAATATTTATTTATCTCTTTACTTATTTTTATTTGAGAATAGGGAACACATAATGTTACATTAGTTTCAGGTGTACGATATAGTGATTCAACAAGTTTGTACATTACACTGTGTTCATCACAAGTGTAGCTACCTTCGGTCACTATACGTTGCTATTTCAATATCATTGACTGTATCACCCATGCCGTGTCTTTTATTCCTGTGACCCCTTCATTCTGTAACTCGAAGTCTGTATCTTCTACTCCCCTTCATCCACTGTGCCCGTCCCCACCCCTCTCCTTTGGCAATCATTTGTTTATTCTCTGTATTTATAGGTTCTCGCTTCTTGACCTGAATATTTATCTCATTAATTCTTGGATTTTTAAAACATTTGCTTCCTGTTTCAGCTGCATCCAATAAATGTTGATATGTAGTGCTTCTGTTGCTTGTTCTAAGCATTTTGGAACTTTCATGTGAGTTTTTCCTTAACCACGAATTTTTAAAGAAATCTGCCTTTTAAAGTCCAAGGATAATTTTATTTTTTCAATTAAAAAATGTATTATTTCAATTGTATTGCACTGGGATCACAGAGCCTTGTTTTCATGATATGAATATTTTGGGTTGCTTTTTTTTCTTAAAGAGATTTCTTTTTTTTTTAATGTTTTATTTATTTTTGAGAGACAGAAGAAAATGGAGTGCAAGCAAGGGAGAGGCATAGAGAGAGAGGGAGACACAGAATCAGAAGCAAGCTCTAGGCTCTGAGCTGTCAGCACAGAGCCCGATGTGGGGCTCAAACTCACAAACACTGAGATCATGACCTGAGTCAAAGTCAGACACAACTGAATGAGCCACCCAGGTGCCCCGAGAATTGCTTTGTTTTCATAAGAGATTGTATGTTATCTGTTTACTAGGATGTACATCAAGCTGCCTAATTGCATTGCTTTAATGCTTGCATGTAACAGTTTTTGATAGCATTGTGTTAAAAAAAAAAACAACCCTCATTATAATTGTGGATTTGTTCATTTCTCGTTTTTTAAAGTTTGTTTACTTTGAGGGGCGCTTGGGTGGCTCAGTCGGTTAAGCGTTGGACTTCGGCTCCGGTCAGGATCCCATGGTTCATGCCCTGCATTGGGCCCTGAGCTAATGGCTCAGAGCCTGGAGCCTGATTTGGATTGTGTGTCTCCCTCTCCTCTGCCCCTCCCCTGCTCACTCTCTGTCTCTCTCTCTTTCAAAAGTAAACATTAAAATTAAAAAAAATTATTTATTTTGAGAGAGTGCACCTGAGGTGGGGGAGGGGCAGAGAGTCAGAGAGAGAGAATCTCAAGCAGGCTCCATGCATGGGCTTGAACCCTCGAACCATGAGATCATGATCTGAGCCAAAACCAAGAGCTGGATGCTTAACTAACTGAGCCACCCAGGCATCCCTGTCAATTTTTCCTTTTAATTCTGGTAATTTTTGGCATACATATTTGAAGGGAATTGTGTTAGGTGACACAAATTAATGATTTTTATATCTTATTGGTTATTTTTACTTTTTATTATTAAGTAATCTGTCTTTATCTTCATTAATATATATATATATTTAATTTTATTTGACCAAATTAATATTGGTAAACTGACTGTATTTTCAACTTTTCAATGCCAAACTTTCAAGTGAAGAACTAGATAGTCAAAAAATAAAGAAATAAATCTGGGAGTTTGTCTTTTAATTGGTGAGTCAAATACATTCATTTTTATTATAGTTACTATATATTTGGACTTCTTTCTATCATTTCATTTTGTATCTACCATGTTTTTATTTGGTTCTCATGTTTTTCTTTGCCACATTCTGTTGAAGTAAAAGAGATTTTTTTTCTTTTTTCCTTTCTTCTCTCTCTTTTTTAACATTTTCTGTCTTGTTTCTTTACTGATTTGGAAATTATTCATCTGGTTTCTATTTACATATATATTTCTAATAATATCTAAAGTTAATAAATAACTCTTTCCTACTCTTGAAAAGACAACGACCTTAGGATGCTTTGAATTCTCATTAAATTTACTTGCCATCTTCCATTGTGTATTATTTTAGTTTCACTTTTGAAATCTGAAAATAAGCGGTATCTTTATTTTTGACATGAGGGTGTTCTTTTTAGAGTCTTCAAGTCTTTTGTTGTTGTTTGTGTAAAGTCATCATTGCTTCAAGCGCTCTTCTCCCTTCTTGGCTGAATGTGTTTCTTGCTGATGTAAGAAGTGGTTACTCTCCGTGGGCCAGGCTCTGCTCTAAGTGCAGTCACGGTCACAGTCACAGTCACAGTCAGCATTGGTGTCCAGCTCCAGGCGTGGGGTGCTCACTGAAGGGATCTGCTTGTACCTGTTTCCTCATTTACAACCTGAGCTCTGTCTCTCTGTGTAGCTTCCTTCCTTGTCTTTCTCCTAGTGCGCAGGCTTCTGTGTGTTGAAAGCAGAAGGGTGAAGGAGAGATCTCCGGTGGAAGCCCAAGTATTATTCACAGAGAAAAGTTTGGCTAAGCAATCAGACTTTGGTGGCTTCGTCATGTGCAGGGAAAGTTCCATGGAAAGGGCTGCAGTCTCTGTGACTTAGTTCCTCCTTCTTATTTGAATATGTGAACTCAATCATAATGGAAACAAGACAGAGTATTGTGGGATTTAAGACTGGAATCAGTGATTCTCACAGCAATTCATACAGTTTTTCTGGATGGTTGGAATAAGCACAATATTTGACCAGAGGACATTCGTTTTGGTGCTCATCACCCACAAATGAAGTGGGGCAAGTGCTCATCACCCACAAATGAAGTGGGGCAATTCAGTTTAATAGTAAGTGCTGTAAGAAAACAAAAGTCAACTGAGTAAAGATCTTAATGGCTCTATTCAGCGATTCATGAATCAGGCAGCATCCAATCCAGCAGATAAGAGCTCTGACAAGCTATATGAGGCAAGAGATTCTACAGGCAAAAGGAGCAGGAACAAGGAGGTGGTACTAGGAAAAAGCAGGAAGAGGGCTCTCACCAATACTGGAGTCTGTCGGCCCCTTGATCTTGGGCTTCCCAGAGTCCAGAACGGTGAGAAACAAATGTTTATGTCTACGGAGTCCATGGAATGTTTTGTAGCAGCCTCAGCTGCTAAGACATACACACAAGGTGATGCCTGAGCACTGTAGCTCAGATTGGAGTGCCAAAGGCCTTGCTTTCTAGTCCATTATTATTATTTAAAAAAGTTTTTTAACATTTATTTATTTTTGAGAGACAGAGAGAG
The DNA here is from genome assembly GCA_004023785.1 of Mungos mungo. Taxonomy (NCBI): domain Eukaryota; kingdom Metazoa; phylum Chordata; class Mammalia; order Carnivora; family Herpestidae; genus Mungos; species Mungos mungo. Next base: position 6,737 of record PISW01013087.1, on the reverse strand, counting down.
ACAAAGCATGAGTGGGGGAGGAACAGAGAGAGAGGGAGACACAGAATCCGAAGTAGGCTCCAGGCTCTGAGCTGTCAGCACAGAACCTGATGCGGGCCTCGAACTCACTCATGGCGAGACCATGAGTCAGACACTTAAACAACTGAGCCACCCAGGTGCCCCTCTAGTCCATTATTTTTAATATAAGGCTTCATTAATCTGTCAAAAAAATGTGAAAACTTAATTGGGTCAGCAGAGAGCCAGGAAGTAGGGATACGATGATGTACCATCTCTGCTCTTGCAGAACTTGAGGTCCAGCCAGAGGAGAGCCGGGGAAAGCCCTTGTCATGGCATGGTGATGCCATGCTAAGAGAGGTGATGGAAGTTGTATGGAAACATGAAGGAAGGCATTAATTTATAGGGTGAAAAAAGTGCAGGGAAAGTGTGGACAGCTTTGCAGAAGAGTAGACATTTGCACTTGGATGACTCTGCATTCATGATACCCCAAAACTGACTTCTGGGAATGACCTCTGTGTCCTCTGGAATCCCCAAACAACCATATACTGATTTAAAATTTGTTTTTAAATTGCAAATGATAAACCAGGTGTAGAGGTGAATGCGATCTGCTCTGGAAGCTAAACAACATCTGGATGAGTGAGAACTGACCAAGCACAACAGGGACACCGGAAACACAAGCAGGCAGAGAGGGAAGGACCAGGATGCTGCTGGCCTGGGCAACAGCTCCCAGAACGGCTCAGGACCTGGAGCCACAGGAATCTCAGAAGATGCAGGTGCAGCTGGGATCGGAGGACGGGTTGAAAGTCTGCAGGAGAAGTGGTCAGGGTTCCTCCCCCATCCCATCCCCTTGGCCGGCTACCCTCCTCTCCCCGGGCAGAAGACCGTATGGTTGCTCTGTGAAGGTATCCCAACTACATGTGCTCTGGACTCCGGGACACTGGGCTGGAGGCTACATGCTGGATAGTGAGACACCCTAGAACCTTCCCCAGTCCTATTCAAGGTGCTGGGAGCCAAGCTCCCATATCCCAAGGAGAATATTGGAGTTCTCTTCTGGGGTAGCTGAGCAGCCTGAGAGAAAAGGCCTTGGATACTATCAGCTGTGTGTGTCCAATACAGCAAACTTCCTTGCAATGGAGCTCCTGTCCACAAGTCTGGCTGTGCACATAGAAGTTCCAGCCACATTATAGGAGATTTACTCTTAAATATGAATGAGCAGACAAGGATGATAAGACACAGAGAAAGTTTCCAACATTAAAGACATATCGATAACAAATGACAAAGACACAAAGAGAAAAAAGGAATTTGGAGGAAATAGACATTATGTGAAGCAGCAGAATACCCCATCCCCTAACAAATAACTTTGAAAAGACTATAATTAAAGCAGACATTGACAGAAGTTTATACAGAGGATATTTCTTTTCAAATAAAAGACAGAGCCTTACCAGGAAAGATAACTCTGTCTTTCCCTATTCTTTTTCCCCTGGAATGTGGACACAGTGCCTGTAGGTAGGGTTAGGGTTAGGGTTAGGGTTAGGGTTAGGGTTGTGACAATGTGGATGGACGTCATAAGCAAGGATGGTGAACAGGAAGTGGAATGAGACTGGTTTCTGAAGAACCATCGAGGCTTATGCCTGCCTGGGGATGTTTATGTGTAGTTTTCTTTTTATACAAAATAAATGAACTCTTTGCTTGTTTCAGTCACTCTAGAAAGGTTTTCTGTTACTTGCAAATGAACATAATCCACTTAACACACATTGATTAGAAATATGGAGAAGACATGGTTTAAAGACTTGAAAGTAATTAAGATTTGGGGGGTAGGGAAAATGGGGCAGGGGATGACTGTTTTTCTTTACTGTAAGATTTATAGAACTTTTTATTTTTTTAAGTTAATTTTGTTTTTGAGAGAGAGAGAGAGAGAGAGAGAGAGAGAAAGGGAGAGTAGGGGAGGGGAAGAGAGAGGGAGAGAAGGAATCCCAGGCCGCTCCCTACTGTCTGCACAGAAGAGTCTGACGTGGGGCTTGATCTCACGAACCATGAGATCATGACCTGAGCCAAAAGCAAGAATTGGGTGCTTAACCAACTGAGCCACCCAGCACCCCTAGAACTTTTTTCTTAGTCATATACATGTAGAACTTTGAACAAAAATAAAAATTAAAAATGAGAGAAAAATTGAGGGGGATGGGTAGGGTGTTCTGGGCTAATGGCGTGAACACAGGTATGAGCAGGAGTCCGCAGGGCGGGTGACTTGGTGACGGAGAAGCAAGAGGCAGGAATAGGTAGGAGGAAGCTGGAGGCAGATTGTGGAAAGTCGGATGTGCCAAGCTATGGAACTCGAACCCCCCCCCACCAAAAGTCTCCTAAATGTTGATAAGTCTGATCATTGTCCAGTGGCCTGGGAGAAGCTAATGTGTCTGAGTCATTTCTCTAGAAGGGAATCACTTACTCTATTGAGAAAGCAGTGGTACAAACAATTCAATTTAATCACTCAGTCCAAAGGGGATGACTGGCCCCTGTTTGACCAGGTTCATGATTATTTTATATGACCTTTTTCTCCTGTTTTAGAAAAGAGATAGGTAGGAATTTGATGGTAATTAAACATAACAAAAACAAGGTGAAATTTTACTCTTAGGTGTGAGTGCCGAGGAAGAAATGCTATGTGCTCAGCACTATGAACTGTGTGACCCGGAGTGAGTTCCTAACTCTGTGATTCTGTTTCTTCATCTGCAAATTGTTATAATAATATAATATATAATATGTAATACAATATAATAAATATAATAATTTGATGAGTTAGTTGATGTAAAATACTTAGAACAGTGCCTGGAATGTAATAAGTGCCTATTACATTTAGTAATATTTACTAATATTATAATTATTACATTTAGTAATAAAATTACAATAGTTTGCTATTGTTACCTGATATTATATGGAAACTAATTTGACAATAAACTATTATAAAAAAAAAAAGAATACCTGAAATAAAAATCTATTAATTATCCAAATGATATGGCCAATAGCTATATTTTCATATGTAAAACAGGAATAAAAAGCATATCACCTCTCTTGATATTAGAAGAAAACATCTGAAAACAATCAAAAGAGAGTTAATAAAGAACAATTGAGTGGATTAACTGTGAATAGTCCAATCCAATGTGCCGTTAGGAAAACTGGCTTTGGGCAGGAGGTTCCCGGAGAGAAAAGGACGATGGTGAGGAAAAAGGGCCGTGGTGCATGGAAGAGGCTACACGAATAAATGGAATTTGTTCTTATGGAACATGAGTCAACAGCATGACCCAAATACTGTAAAGGCAAAGGCACACGTGGGCGCGGTAACAAACCCAGGCTGAATAATGGGACATACTCCATTACCGTTTCCTTTGGCTCTTGCTGGGTCTTATTCAGACTTTTTTTGTTGTCGTTACATTTACAAAAATTACATGTGGATGTGGGGAGGAGGGCAGGGATGCTGGTCTGGAGTTTGGAGAGCAAGAGGGAGACGGAAATCTTCTGATAAGCGCCCGCTTGTTGCTGACAGTAACTTGTGGCTTCTGCTCAGAAGGGAGAGGCTTCGATTATTCTGGTTAGTCAAGAACAGCGGGATGGAAATCGCAGGGCCAAGCTGCCAGCAGGGGCAATAGATACTGAACAAGGGAGTAGCCTAACCACAAGAATGGATCCGTCAGTGGGACAGGCGGCCACCGGCGGCTAGGAATGATACCAGGAATATGATGGGTTCAGACAACTGCCTCTCAGGCTGACTTTGGCATAAACATGAGCTTCAGGCTGCCCTGGGTAAACACTGTGGTCAGCTAGGCCCAGCGAGAGCGTCTGTCCTCAGGAATTCTCCGGGTACAGACTCTGCCAAACCCGAAGCCCAGGACTGTGCGAGGAGCACAGAACCTTGTCCGTGATTAAAACCACACTCAGGAGCTGCTCATTCAGGCACCCTGAGGCCGCCTTATGCTGACCGATGATGATAATTCCATTTCCCATGATTTCTCGAGTGTGCAGTGAAATCCCTTTTGCTTTTCATCTGTATTCGTTCTATTTCATGAGAAAACCACAGAGGGGTCCCGTCCACTACCACCGACACACGTGATCTTCACCAACTGGGAGGAAACAGGAAAAGGTGGTGCAGGGCCAGAAAGAAAATTGATGTTGATCCCTGAAAGGGGCTTGTCACGCTGGCCAGCGTCTGTCCTGCAGTCAGATCAAATGCCACTTCTCAGAGTTGCCTTCCCGGACCTCTCTTACCGGAGCAGACTCTCCCTCCGCCCTCCTCTGAGGTGAGGCCTCTATCGGGCAGCCCCAGCGATCTATTTGCTAACTTATTCATTGTCTGCCTCCCTCATTTCCTGTAAGATCCCCTGAGCTGGGTGCTGGTCCTGGTTTTTGTTGTTGGTGTTATTGTTTTGTTTTTGATTTTTTAAATGTTTATTTATTTTTGAGAGAGAGAGAGAGCGATACAGAATCCCAAGCAGGCTCCAGGCTCTGAACTGTCAGCACAGAGCCTGATGCGGGGCTCAAACATACAAACCGAGAGATCATGACCTGAGCCAAAGTCGGACGCTTAACTGATTGAGCCACCCAGGTGCCCCAACAGTCTTGTGATTTTAAAAGTCATGTCACCCAATACTTAGAAGTGTGCCTGGCATTTAATAATAATAATTATTAGTTTTGGACCAACAAGAGCCAGCTCTGTAAGGTAGGACTGTTTTGAATGGCTAGCCACTTGCATCCTTTTTTGTTAGGAAACATATCTCTCTGAATCTCTGGAAAGTAAAGGTTCTGGTGGGAAAGATCAATGGTAAACATTGATCATTACTTAGGACTTTCTAGTTCTGGAAGGTTCACCAAATTACCTAGAAAAGCCTAGATTTTTGCTTTGAGTGGCCAAAGATGTACCTAGGAGGGCAAGAACATCTGATAAGATAAAAAGTTGATTGGAGCAAGAGGCTGAAGTTAAAGACACAAATGTTCTCTCTCTCCTTCTTTCATGGTGTGCTCAGATGCCGGTTTTCCTGGGGCAGTCCTGGCGCAATTCTGACAGTGCTCCTTCACAACCTCGGAGGTTTCCTGACTTGGGTGGTAAGTCACATGGTCAGGTGGTCTGTAAGATTCAGCCCACCCCTTTCAATACCCACTCAGACTGGGGCCACCGTGTGTGTTGAGCTGAGGATGGAGTGTGTGTAAGAAGAGATAGGAACTTGTGATTTTGGAGTTTATAAATTATGTCGGAGCATCACAAATATTTCTTTACACTCATAATATGATTCTCCTGAGATTCTGCTAGTCAGATGCTCTTTGTGTTTTTATGTTTTCAGGACTTCAGAACATTTGGGGCCGTAGCTACAGGGGTTATTGTCTTGGTGTTGTTATAGTCAGACAACATGTGCTACCTGATCTTCAGACAGCCTGGCTGGGTCCCGAAGTCTTCCCATTAAAACGTGGTCAATTTGGGGGCACCTGGGTGGCTCAGTTGGTTAAGTGTCTGATTCTTGGTTTCAGCTCAGGTATGGATCTCACCATTCACGGACTCAAGCCTCTGTTTGGGATTCTCTCTCCCGTTCTCTGCCCCTCCGCTGCTCTCACTCTCTCTCCCAAAATAAATATACAAACTTAAAAAAAACACACACAAAAAACCCCAACAAAAACATATATAAATGAGAGTCAATTTATTTATAGCTCTGAACTCTCTACAGCCTAGGAAAGCCTGCTCTTGGGGAGTCCTTTGGGCTACAGGGAGATAGGTACTCATAATTATGCCTCCCTTTAATCTTGGTCCAAGCTTCTAAATACCTATTCCTTTCATCTTGAAGATGAGTCTTTTCCTAGGAGGCTTTTGATCCTTCAGACAAAGAGACACCTGAAAGAATGCTCAGTCCCTGCCCAGATATATCAGAATACCTGGGTTCATAGACAGGACACCAATAAAGTCTGCGAACACAAGAAACTGTCTGACATGTTTGACCACTTTTAAGTGATTGATCATTAATATACGCCCCGGAAGGTTGGGGAAGGTCGCTGAATAGTTCCAACAGAACATGTCTCCCCCTTACCCCAAAGTGATTAGAGGGTTAATTCCCAAACCAGAGTGGTGGCTGTGACCAAGGGGAAAGGGCCACATTCTTGCTAGATCTGAATGCTCTTGATTACTTCTTCTTGGTTATTATCCTAAAAGCATGGGTTTAGTCAGTGAAAATTGGGGACACAGATCATCTGAAGCAATGCCTCACTGATGCAGGCAGAGGGGCTGGATGAAATGCTGCCCTAATGGACTGTGTGCGTTGCAATTTATGTGTGCAGAGTAATGACACCGAATATAATACATGATGCCATTTCACGTGTGATGTATTATAATGTAATATCAATAGGTTACTTGCCATGTTAATTTGCCTGTGTATCTAGACCTTAGGGCCACCCGAAAGTTCAGGAGAGCAGGTGTTCTGATTTGTCTACTTTCCATGGGCTTTATCACCATCATTTAAACTTTGCATAGTAGTCTATTGGGTTGGTATTCCATTATTTAAATATTCTTCCACTTTTGTGTGTTTAGATTGTTTTCGGTTTTTTCTATCGCAAATACTGTAAAAGCTGGAAGTATGCATGCACATCTTCCCGTCTTTTAGATTAGTTACTTAAGATGAGTATTAGCAAAGAGGGGAAAGATTAAAGACTGTCTGAGGAGAAGCAGGGGCAGAGGGTCTGAGGAGCAGCGACTTGGCTCAGATGTCTCCTTA
>PISW01013086.1:0-31942 GCA_004023785.1 Mungos mungo | reverse complement strand
GATAAATTCCTAGAAATCTATAGGCTACTAAAACTGAAACAGGAAGAAATAGCAAATTTGATCAGATCCATAACCAGTAAAGAAATAGAATTAGTAATAAAAAACCTCCCAACAAACTAGAGTCCAGGGCTGGATGGCTTTCCAGGGAAATTCTACCAAACATTTAAAAAAACACTAACACCTCTTCCTTTGAAGCTGTTCCAAAAATAGAAATGGAAGGAAAACTTACAAACTCATTCTACAAGTCCATCATTACCTTGATTCCAAAACCAGACAAAGACCCCACTAAGAAGGAGAACTACAGACCTAATTCCCTGATGAACATGGATACAAGAATTCTCAACAAGATACTATTAAACTAGATCAACAATACATTAAAGGAAGTATTCATCATGATCAAATTGGATTTATTCCTGATGTAGGGCTGGTTCAATATCACAATCAATCAGTGTGATACATCACATGCATAAAAGAAAAGATAAGAAGAGCATGATCCTCTCAATGGATGCAGAGAAGGCAGGTGACAAAATATAACATCCTTTCTTGATAAAAGCCTTCAAGACAGTAGGGATAGAAGGATCATACCTCATGATCATAAAAGCCATATATGAAAGACCCACCAGTAATATAATCCTAAATGGGGAGAAGCTATAAACTTTCCCCTTAAGGTCAGGAAGATGAAAAAGATGTCCACTCTTACCACTGTTATTCAACATAGTGTTGGAAGTTCTAGCCTCAGCAGTCAGACAACACTAAGAAATAAAAGGCATCCAAATTGGCAAGAAGGAAATCTAACATTCACTCTTCACAGGGACATGATACTGAATGTATAATGCCCAAAGGACTATCAAAAAATTACTTGAACTGTTATATGAATTCAGCAAAGATGTAGGATAGAAAATTACTATATAAAAATCAGTTGCATTTCCATACACCAATAATGAAATAGCAGAAAGAGAAATTAAGGAATCAATCCCATTTACAGTTGCACCAAAAAACATAAAATATCTAACAAAAGAGATGAAAAATCTGTACACTTAAACCTATAGGAAGCTTATGAAAGAAATTGAAAAAGACATACACACACAAAATGGAAAAACATTTCATGCTTATGACATAGAAGAACAAATATTGTTAAAATGTTGATTCCACCAAAAGCAATCTATGTATTCAATGCAACCCCTATCAAAATAATCATTCTTCACAGAGCTAGAACAAATAATCATAAAATTTGTAGAGGACCAGAAAAGACACTGAATAGCCAAAGTAATCCTGAAAAAGAAAACCAAACCTGGAGGCATCACAATTATGGGCTTCAAGCAATATTACAAAGTTGTAATCATAGAGATAGTATGTTACTGCACAAATACAGATCCATAGATCAATGGAACAGAATAGAGAACTCAGAAATGGACCCACAAACCTAAGGCCAACTAATATTTGACAAAGGAGAAAAAATATACAATGGAAAGAAGACATTCTCTTCAACAAATGGTGTTGGGAAAACTGGACAGCAACATGCAGAATAATAAACCTGGACCACTTTATTACACCATACACAAAAATAAACTCAAAATGAATGAAAGACCTAAACATAAGACAGTAAGCCATTAAAGTCATAGAGGAGAAAATAGGTAACAACCTCTTACTTGGCTTACAACTTCTTACTTGGCTTGTCTCTGGAGGCAATGGGAACAAAAACAAAAATGAATATTGGGACCTCATTAAGATTAAAACTTCTACACAAGGAAGGAAACAATCAACAAAACTAAAAGAAAATCCACAAAATAGGAGAAGATATTTGCAAATGACATATCAGATAAAATGTTAGTATACAAAATCTACACAAAAATTTATCAAACGCAACACCCCAAAAAACAAATACTACAGTGAAGAAATGGACAAAACATATGAATAGACACTTTTTCAAAGAAGACATCCAGAAGGCTAAAAGACACATGAGAAAATGCTCAATATCACTCATAATCAGGGAAATACAAATCAAAACCACAATGAGATGTTACCTCACATCTGTTAGAATGCCTAAACTGAATGACTCAGGAAACAACAGATGTTGGCAAGAATTCAGACAAAGAGGAACCCTTTTACACTGTTGGTGGGGACCCAAACTGGTTCAGCCACTCTGGAAAACAGTATGAAATTTCTCAAAAAATTAAAAATAGAACTACCCTACAACCTAGGAATTACACTACTGGGTATCCATCCAAAGGATTCAAAAATGCTGATTCAAGTGGGCACATGCACCCCAATGTTTATAGCAGCACTATCAACAATAGCCAGAGTATGGAAAAAGTCCAAATGTTTATTGACTGATGAATGGATAAATAAGATGTTGTGTATATATGCAATGGAGTGATACTTGGCGATCAAAAGGAATGAAATCTTGCCATTTGTGGCAATGTGGAGAGAACTAGAGTGTATTATGCTAAGTGAAATAACTGTAGAAAAAGACAAATATGATTTCACTCATATGTGGAGCTTAAGATACAAAACAGATGAACATAAGGGAAAAGAAACAAAAATAATATTAAAAAGGGAAACTAACAATATTAAATATAGAGAACAAACTGAGGGTTGCTGGAGGGGAGTTGGGTGGGATGGTGGGCTAAAAGGATGATGGGCCTTAAGGAGGTCAGTTGTTGGGATGAGCAGTGCGTGTTATATGTAAGTGATGAATCACTAAATTCTATTCCTGAAATTATTTTTTTAAAAAAAAGGAGAAAGAAGAAAGAAAGAAAGAAAGAAAGAAAGAAAGAAAGAAAGAAAGAAAGAATATGGCAAGCCAGAGTGGAAGAAAATCATTGCAATACATAGATTTTGTAAAGGATTTTTATTTAAAATATAAAAAAGTAACATAAAAACAGAGAGGGAGGCAAACATAAGGGCCTCTTCAATACAGAGAACAAACTAAGGGTTGCTGGAAGGGAGGTGGGTGGGGGATGGGCTAAATGGATGATAGTATTAAGGAGACACTTGTAATGAATCACTAAACACTATTCCTGAAACCAATACTACACAATAGTAACTACATTGAATTTAAATAAATGGGGGAAAAGGATAAAAAGGAGCTCTTTAAATTTAATCATAACAAGGGGCATCTGGGTGGATCAGTTGGTTAAGTGTCCAATTTTGGCTCAGGTCATGATCTCACAGTTTGTGAGTTCAAGCCCTGCAGCGGGCTCTGTGCTAACAGCTCAGACAGAGCCTGGGGTCTGCTTCACATTCTGTGCCTCCCTCTCTGCACCTCCCTTGCTCATACTCTGTCTCTCTCTGTCTCAAAAACAAACAAACAAAAAAAAAAGTAAAAATAAAAAAAAAACTCATAAGAAGACATAAGAATCTGGTAAAAATGGCAAGAGACTTTAATCTTTAAAAATAAATTCAAATCGAGGCGTCTGGGTGGCTCAGTCAATAAAGCATCAAATTTTGGCTCAGGTCGTGATCTCACAGTTCATGAGTTCAAATGCCACATGGGGGTCTGGGCTGACGGTGCAGAACCCACCTCAGACCCTCTCCTGCCCTCTCTCTCTGCACATCCCCCACTCGCATGACACCTTCTTTCTTTCTCTCCCTCTCTGTCAAAAATAAACATTAAAAACTTCAATTATATTTATGTTGTTGAAAGACTACCCTTTTACTCAACAATGTAAAAGAACAAATACTGATACATCCAACAATACAGATGAAACTCAGAAACGTGTTGAATGACAGAAGCAGGACTGTGTTTACATAAAATTCTAAGAAAAAGTAAGAGAGTGAGGCAGATAATTACTGCCTGAAGCAGAGAACGGACGTGACTGACTTCAATAGGTAGGTAGCAACTTTTTGTGATGATTGGTTACACGGGGACTTATATTTCGTGAAACCCTTTGAACTGTACATTTAAAATAGTGTGTATTAAAGATTACTAACAAAAACAGTGTTTCCTCTATCATATCACTAAGACCCCTTTACTCCTCAATATATCCTTGCTGCATGTATTTTTTCCATGAATATTTCTTAGTCCAGCCATTAACAGAATGGCTTAAGCTTATTTCATATCAGAGAATGAACTCTGTAACACATATTGTAATCCCTTTGTTTCTAGAGGTTTGTTTGCTCATCCAGGGTGTACTCTAAGATCTTAGGTATCAAATATGAGAATTAGTTATTCCAGGAAAGAACAGCAAAGATAGAAAGAAAACACTGAACTAAAGAATTTAGACATTAAAATTATTTTTCCATTAGAGGAAGAAAATAAAAGAAATCCCTATGTGGAATCCAGTGCAGTATATAATCAAAAAGAAAACTTTATTCAATAAGAAAAGATGCTATGTTTTTAATAACAAGTATGGTTATTGAGAAATATTAATCTGTGTAATATACTTTAGAATTATTTTTTATCACAGATCCTTATAATAATAAAATGTTATTTTTAAGAATATTTATTCTTGAGAGAGTGAACACAAGTGGATGAGGGGCAGAGAGAGAGAGAGAGAGAGAGAGAGAGAGAGAGAGAGACAGAATGTGAAGCAAGCTCCAGGCTCCAAACTGTCAGCACAGAGCCTGATGTGGGGCTCGAACTCACAAACCAGGAGACCATTACCTGAGCTGAAGTCAGAAGCGTAACAGACTAAGCCACCCAGGCGTCCCAAATATTAAATGTTCTATTTAAAGAGTATACTCTAAACATCTGAGAGACTCAATTCATTCTAAAAGAGTTACATGAGAGTATAAAATTACATTTAAACATTTAAATATATTGTAGAATTCTTGGTTTATTGGTGCATAAATATATTACTAAAGTAATGTTAACTTATCTATGTGAAGTTAACTTACCTATGTATGGTTAGTTAACTCTGGAAAAATTAGAACCACACAACTAATGAAAATGAAAGGTTATATGTTTCAGAAAACTAACCATAGCAGACAAGTTAGGTGACTGAAATTATCTACTTTATTAAAATAATGGATGATTCATACAGGATTAACCTTTTCAAACTAAATGATATGATGATCCAAAGATAGATGATGACAAGCACAATGTTAATCATAAACTGTTAGGATTTTGCTAGAACTCTCTTTGATAAATATGTAAAAAGAAATCTCATTAATTAGGAATCAGTTTAGATGAGCTCTTATTGGAACATACAGTGGTCTTCATGGCCTACATTTTCTTAATAAGGAAAATTAGAGAAGCTTAAATGAATGATAGTAGCAAGATCCCCTGGAATTATTTCCTTTCAGCCAGGTGATTCTATTCCAAACCGGTGTCAGGAAAATAGCGGATATTGGAGTGTTTAATTCCTTCAGGCATGTGGGGGAAATAAGTGAGCCAAAAACTAATTTTTTAAAAAATTTTTTAATGTTTTTTATTTATTTTTGAAAGACAGATAGAGACAGCGTGGGCAGGGGAGGGTCAGAGAGAGAGGGAGACACAGAATCTGAAGCAGGGTCCAGGCTCTGAGCTAGCTGTCAACACAGAGCCTGACGCGGGGCTCGAACTCACGAACCATAAGATCATGACCTGAGCTGAAGCTGGATGCTTAACCGACTGAGCCACCCAGGCGCCCCCCCAAAAACTAATCTTAATGTAATCCCTGCTCCTTGTGTTATTGTTTGGGGTGGAGAAGGAAAGGAAAATTTGGTTTTCAAATATTTCCTGTCATCTGTTATGACAGATAAGAAAGAAATGGAATCAGGAAAAGAAGTATTGAGTTATGCTGTGTGTTTTTCACTTTATATATAACAATCAGAGATTTTCCAGGTTTTAAAAGTTCTTATTTTCTATTTTCAAGGTGTTAAAGATTGAAAATTTCAGAGTCAGTATTTAAAGTTGTTCCCTTTAATTTCAGAATGCAGTTACCTCTTTATTGAAGAAAATTGTCCTTCAAGACACTGAACATATTGTGTTCTTCATTGTTTCCCGGAGTAGGAATAAGAACCTTCCCACAGATGAGAGGTGAGAAGAGAAAAATAAAACTCCCTTTAAAGGAGCCAGCTAGTTTCCTTGGAATATGAAGCCTGAAACAAAGAGAGATTTCTACTTCTCTTGTTCCTCCTTCTTTTACCTGGGAGCAGGGAGTTACTTCTGTCTAGAGCATAATCTGGCTCTACATGGTCCATCTCCTACAGGGACACAGCCTCATAATTCAGTGCTAACACCACGCTACAGCCTTCACTCACTGGATTTCTCCTGAGTAGAACGAGTTGTTAAAGAGCCATTTACCTTCTCTTCTGCTAAACACTAATGACCTCATCCTCATATATCCGGAGGCCTCATTAATGGTAGAATAAATGGTCAATAACACATATCTTATTTGTTTTATTAAAATAAAAAGAGAAGAACAGTAATATTTTTAGTAATAAGTTCCAACTAAGTATTTCAGAAAGTCCATCATGTTTTATTTAATTTACTTCTCACAAAATGTTTAAGGAGAATGCTAATACTTCTATTTGCTAGGAGATGAACTAGTTGTAGAAAAATGAAGGAACAAGGCCAAAAATTGAATAACAGTTTGTAAGTGAAGGAGGTAGACATTTGAATGCTGTTCACCTGACTTTAAAAAAACCCTTGCATTTTCAAGTATGTAATAGATGAAGCTACACAGTGTATCATATAGCGAAGATGGAGTTGTCCTCTCTATGCAGAGAAGTAGCAGAGAAGATTTCAGAAAAGAAGTGAATTTCACTCATTCTCCAATATTATGAAAATTGAACCAAATGGAGAAGAAAAGTCTTCTTTACATGACCTAAGAAAAAGGTCAAAGCCTTCAAAGTACACTTAATAAGAAATTTCCAAAATCTCGTATCAGGAAAAGTTTGAAACACTACTAAAAAACACCAAGATAGTTTTTAATGTGGATAAACAGTCATAAAACCTGACCTATTTTCATCCCAGTTCTCCCTAAGTTAATTTACACATTTAATATCATCCTAATAAAAATACCATCAGTTTCATTTTCTGGAACTAGGAAATTGAGGTTGAAGGTTTTATGAAATAATAAAAAGCAAGAATAGCTAGGGAACTCTTGAAAATGAGGAACAAGAATAGGAGAATAATGCTACTAAAAAGATTCTATGAATAAAACTATGTATCACCTGGCACACGAATGGATAGTCAGTTTTGTTGAATAAAATAAAAATATCAGAAATAGATCCAAGCATATATGGAAATTTAGTTTCTGATAAAGGTAGCATATCAAATCCTACAGCAAAGAATTAATTTTTAATAAATGGCATTGATACATAGCTTAGCCACTTAGAAGACAATCTAGATCCAACCACATACCAAACAAATAAAGTTCCAAAGGATCAGACATACAAATATAAAAAATAAAATCATATAAAGTACTAGAAGTAAATTGAAGTCATTTCTTATAATCTGCATATGAGATAAAACTTTAAAATGACACTTCAAAAACTAAATGCCATTAAAAATAAATTTAATTAGTTCAAATATTATCAAGAAATCCGCCAACTTTTACATGGCAAAATTAAAAAAAAATCAGAAGATATATCAGGGGCAAAATACCAAGCAACATATGTCAGATAAAAAGCATAAAAGTAAAAAAAAAATTAAACAACTTTGCAAATGATATGAACAGATAATATGAAAATGGGTACAAAAGTGTTGGATTTTAACCTACACTTAAATAGTATTTCTCATCAGAATTATAATAATTCAAAATAGGATAGAATGCTGTATTGGTGAAATTAAAATAAAAATATCTACTCATATATTGCTTTAGGGAACAAGGAATGGTACAATTCCTATACCTGGGAATATGGCAATGAGCATCAAAATTAACCCAGCCAAGCCACTTCTAGGAACTTTCTTGAAGATACACCTTCAAAAACATGAAATAAAATCAGTTATTGTCACATCATATATAATGTCAAGCCGTGGGAAATAGTCTTTTATTTTTTATCTTTATTTATTTTTTTAATATAACACAATTTATTTTTTAACATATGCAATTATTTTCCATCATTTACATTACAGTAGTTACAATGACACTCCAAACAGAAAAGCAAAGTAAAAAATCAAAACCCCAACTTCTATTTCATGTAATTAGACTTATACAGAAATTAGAAGGTTAAGTAACAACTAGTTAATGCTTACATATAGAAAGTAGCTAAATAAACTAAAAGAGGGCCTCTTGGGTGGTTAAGTCAGTTAACCAAATAGATCTGTATCAGTTAGTTAAGCGTCTGTTCTCGATTTCGATTTGAGTCATGGTCTCATCATTCATGGGATGATTGAGCCCCATGTTGGGCTCCATGCTGACAGTGTGCAGCCTGCCTGGGACTCTCTCTCTCTCTCCCATTCTCTCTGCTCCTGCCCTGTTCTTTCTCTCTCGCTCGCTCTTGCTCCCTCACTCTCACCCTCTCTCTTTCAGAATAAATAAAATAAACTTAAAAAAATAAACTAAAAGACATCCACTTAATTTAGTACAATTCAGTGATTAAAGGAAAAGAATGAAAAAGGTCTCTAGTCACCGGTAAACAGTGGTATCAAGCATGTATTTTTGGTGATAAATAGGAAAGTGCAAAACAGTATATGTAGTGCGCTGCTTTTTATTTCAAAGAATTTCTTTGGCAAGAATAAGCACAGGAATGATAAGCTGAAAGTTATGAAATTTGATGTCTGAAATCGATGGTTCATGATGAGGTGGGAGATACAATGAGGGGAAAGAAGCTTCAAATTTGGATATCATGGTGCTAATTTACATGTTTTAACAAATATAAACTAAGAAGAAATGGAAAGAAAATTTGGAACTGATTGCAAAAAGAAAGAAATGAATCAATTATATATCAGATTGATAACATAAAAACAGTGAAAAAGAATAAGTTAATGTCAGATACATTGACATGTATCTTCAATCCGAAGACAAAAATAAACATAAAGGGAACCTCAAATATATTTTGATCTGGACTATTAATTAATTTTTAGTTATACTGGTATAACAGTTCAGATATTAGTATTTTTTTAATTTTTTAATTTTATTTTTATTTTGAGAAAGAGAGTGTGTGGGAGCCGGGGGAAGGGCGGACTTAATATAGTGGAATCACTTTTTGTAAATGTTCTGTAATTAAAATATGAAAGCCACCTACATACTCAACCCTATTTTGCTAATTTTTGTAACAGAATCGTTTCACCCTAAAAGCAGGCATTGTGACACGGTGTATTTTCACATGGTGGACGTCAGTCTGTTTGCTTCCTGAAGAAATTTACTGACTGACTTTGTGTAAATGTTAAGGTTTGGGTTTTTTTGTCTCTTTCACGTTCTGTGCAAATTTAGTTTATTTGAAGTCTTATTTTTTATGTACTCTGTCCTCACACACTTAAGTAGATCTGAAAGTTCAGGGAATTCGTATTAGGATGCCAAATGACTTTTTTCTTTGATAGGCATTGAAATAGTTTCTGGGGGTGTGAATGATAACCTTGATGGTGAGTTTTACTCACCATTGACATTCCAGAAAACTTCCTTGAGGCTTATGACTCCATCTGCCAGTGGACTGTTGACTTGCTGAAGGAGGGCATGGTGAGAATCGGTTCTTTTCGTTTTTGATTAAAATAATGTTTTATACTTTCATCACTGAATATTGAAATTTGTACATCCAGAAATCACACACTCTGATTTCTCTCAATAAACAGGTCCAATGGCAAAATATTCATTTCGGTTAAGTGGTAAAGGGCAAAATTTTCAAAGAACTTTGAAATTCAGATTAGCCTCACTGGGGCAAAGTGTTTTGAAGAAAGAGCCAGTCCTCACCTTCCAAGGTTATGAGTTTTGTGATAGTAATACCAAAAACATGTAGGATTTAAATCCAGCTGTCAATCAGTCTGGTTTTAGATTGTTAAAGCTATTTACACAGATGCTAAATGTCTACTAACTACAGATTAGTTAGGCTTTCCTTTTCTTTGTAGACTTTTTGTACATTATTGTTTCTCTCCTACCCTCTCTATTTACTTTTCTTTCTATATATCTTCTTTTTGCTTTTAACTATATGAAGAGACCTATCCTCTCTCAATTTGTATTTCATAGTATTAATTATTGAGGAGAAAATTTGTCCCAACTGTTTTCTTGAATAGAACTTGGTAATGACACTTAATATATTTTCTAATATAAGTTAATGGGATTAAGCCTGGGAAACCAGTAGAGAATCTCATAGGTGTTCTTTTGTTTTTGTATCTATTCTCAAGATGATTATAATAGTTATTTTACTTTGCTATAGCGAGAACCTATCCAGTAAAATGTAGAATTATCCTATAAAATAACTTTGCAGATATGTTAGTTAGCTTAGTCTATTACAAGTCTTTCCCTTTACATTTTTTCAAGACGTCTTCTTTAAATATTATAATATCAGTTTAACGAATGCTAATAACTAAATCTGCCTGAGAAATAATTTACATTACAATAGGGGCACCTAGCTAGCTCAGCTGGTTAAGCCTCTGACTCTTAATTTTGGGTCAGGTCATGATCTCATGGTTTCCTGGGATCAAGTCCCACTTCAGGCTCTATGCTGACAGCATGGGTACTTAATGCATCTTCAGCATACAATATGAATATAACTCTTGCTTCAAAAGTGGCCTACCAAACGGTCTTCCTATCACAGTACTCAAAAATGTGTTTATTTATGTGACTACATCTTTGGAGTTTTAGTGATTTCTTTTAAGCAATGAAAAACATAAGGAGAACAGGAACTTGAAAACTAGAAAATTAAAGGAAGGGTTGAATTTAAAATATCAGATTCAGGGGCACGTGGTTGGCTCAGTCGGTTAAGCATCGTACTTGAGCTCAGGTCATGATCTCATGGCTTGTGAGTTTGAGCCTCCAGTCAGACTCTGTGGCCGCTCAGAGCCTGGATTCTGCTTCATATTCTGTGTCTCCCTCTCTCTGCCTCTTCTCCAGCTCACACTCTGTCTCTCTCTGTCTCAAAAATAGATAAACATTAAAAATTGTATAAATATCAAATGTAGACACAACAATAAAGGTCCAGGAGAAATGAGAAAGCTACATAGCTAGGGGTTGGGATAATCTGTGGGGCATGAAAGTGCTAGAGACCTGAGGGTAAGAGGGGATGGTGCGGCCACTTTACCTCAGGAGAGTAAGGTTGCTTTTCAGATTTCAAAGAAATGCAGGTAAGACACATGAAACTTTTTTAAATGAATGCAATGACAATAATATTTCTGTCATCACTAAATTGGTTTATATTCATTTCTGTCTATAAAGCAGGTTCAGCCGAGTGACCTTCACCTCAATTATTTCCTCTGATCAGGAGAGGATAACATAGGATTCATATAGCTCTAAATATAGATATTATTGGGAAGAGAAAAGATTTGTTAAATCACTTCACTCTCTGTTTAACTTGTCAAATAATAAACCCAGAAGATGGAAGCTTGAATTCTCTCAAGGGGTAAAGAATTTTCCATTTTTATCTAGGAACCTCTGCTATGAACCATCTCACCAGCATTGTTGAATGTTATCATGTCATTATTAGACATACAGAAAAAGAAATATGCCCAACCATTGTAGCTCAGGATATTATGAATAGGAAAGGGGGGGGAGGGAGAGGAGAGAGGGGAGTAGAGGAGAGAAGAGGAGAGAAGAAAGTGCTGTGATAATATATGAAATGCCAATACTTCTGTGCACTTCCTGTGATTTCTCTGTATTGCTAGAGGTATTAATGAATTAATTAGTTTAATGGAAGGCATGATCTTCATTTAAAATGGAGAGAAATACTTGATAACCGGTGGACTTGTGCAAATGTATGTGTATGTTCATGTTTGTATTTACTTGTCTAAATGATTTGGTTTAGCACACTCTGATTTTAGCACATTGTTTATTTTGGCAAATGATTATCATTATTTTTGCAAATATTCCTCTTCTACTTTTCAGAATAGAACAGTAATTTCTCTGATGTGAGTAAGGATCACAACTCTGAAGGAAGCTAAACAATTATAGTGCATTGAAACACATCAAAGACAAAGAAAACAAAACAAAAAACAGAAAAAATAAACAAACAATAAAACTGTTAGGGTTTTCAGAGGGATAACCACTGATTATCTAGAAAGAAATAAGTATGGGGAACAAAGATAATAATGGTGAATACAAAAACAGAGTAATATTTTAAATATATCACAGAAAATGAAATTCAACTTAGAATCACATATATAGTTAAATTCTTATTTGAATTACAATGAAAAAATAAAATTTTAAGTAAAGAAATACTTAGAAGATTTTCCTAAAAATTCCTTTTGAGTAGAATATTATACTTTATAATATTTTACAATATTATAAATAAAACAAAAAATAAACCTTGGAAGAAATCACTGTGAGATGGGAAGCAAGAGAAGTAAAATTCTTAGTGGAAATGTATGGTTCCCTTGGTAAGATTTGTCAGAGAAGGTAGAAGAAAGAGAGCGGGGAAAAAAGGAAGTAGAATTTATCCATAAAATTAGAAATTTCAAAAAATACCAGTAACTGGCAAATGCCTGGGAGTGGAAGGTAAAGAAAGCAAGTGTGTGCTAAAGAAAAGGTGTGCTGTCTGTTTTTTTAATTTATTATTATTATTTTCTTAGAGAGAGAGCTGGAGAGAGAGGCAGAGGGAGCGAGAGAGAATCGTAAGCAGACTCCACGCTCACCACCGAGTCCAGCACAGGCCCGGATCCAAAACCCGAGAATCATGACCTGAGCCAAAATGGAGTCGGACACTCAACTGACTGAGCCACCCAGGCTCCACAAGAGAGTGTGGGCTTTCTCGTGTGGGTATATTTATATATTGAGTTAAAATATCTTAGGCAAATCTGTAAAGAAGTTGCTGTTTTTCTTTTAGAAAAATGCTGTGCTTGGCTTTTTATTTTAAAGAGCTATTATTTTACTACTCTGTATGGGAAGAGTTTAACATATAAGTTTTTGTCCATTGGAGATGTAAATAATTTCCTTCTGGTGGAACAGATATTTCAAGAGGTTATGGTTTATGGTCCTATAAATTATATTCTATAAATCAGAATTTCATATAGTCAGGAAGCCTACAAACTAAATGATGTCTGATGCTTTACTTTGCCTTCCAAATACTGTACAAAGTTTCTCTTTAAGTCTAACCCAGATCTGTATAGAGAAGATTCTGTGGACTCTCATTTTGACTTATTTAAGCTGAAACCATCAGAGAAGTAAATTAATTAACTTTATATCATTCATGAAAAAACTATACTTTAAAAATTTTAATTCTAGTATAGCTTGTTCATTATTTTAGTTTTAATTTTTATTTTTTAATTTACAACCAAGTTAGTTAGCATATAGTGCAATAATGATTTCAGGAGTAGATTTCAGTGATTCATCTACTATGTTTGACACCCAGTGCTCATCCCAACAAGTATTTTCCTTGTTTAGCCCAGACCCCCATGCACAATCATCCAGTAACCCTCAGTATTCTCTGTATTTAAGAGTCTGTTATGTTTTGTCCTCCTCTTTGTTTGTTCTTATATTATTTTTGCTTCCCTTCCCTTATGTTCATCTGTTTTGTATCTTAAATTCCTCATATGAATGAAATCATATGATACTTGTCTTTCTCTGACTGACTAATTACACTTAGCATAATACCCTGTAGTTCCATAATAATTATGAATGACATTTTTTCATTATTTATGATGGCCGAGTAATACTCCATTGTATATATATATCACATCTTCTTTATCCATTCATCCATTGATGGAGATTTGGGCTCTTTCCATACTTTGGCTGTTGTTGATAGTGTTACTATAAATATTGGGGTGCATGTTCCCCTTTGAAAAAGCACACCTATATCCCTTGGATAAATACCTTGCAGTTCTATTGTTGGGTCATAGGGTAGTTCTATTTTAATTTTTTGAGGAAGCTTCATATTGTTTTCCAGACCATTTTTACATAGGAGTTCAATTTCTGAAATGTCAATAATATTTAATATTTAACCATAGAACTGTGTACTTTTTATTAATTTAAAATATTTTAACAAGTACCCTGTGTTCTTTGAAGTGATTTATATTAATATTATGCCACCATTAGCTTAATCATCTACACACTATGGCTCAAAATAAGTATCTCAATTAACCAAGTGGGATGTGAATAACCAGTGTGTATCAAACACAATTAGCTAATTATAACATTTCAAATGAATAGAATATTATTTGATATCATTAATAATGAGGAAAATGCAAATTAACCCATGAAATACTGCTTCATATGTAGGAGGATGGCTATAATACAAACAAAACAAAACAAAACAAAAATAACATGCTGATAAGGGCACTGTAACCAGATATGTTGTAACAAGATTATAAAATGATGAGACCATTTTGACAAACAGTTTGTAGATTTCTCTAAAGGCTAAAAATAAAACTACCATATAATCTAGTAATACCATTCCTAGGTATCTGTCAAAGGTAAATGGAAACATGTATACAAGAAGACTGAAGTGAAAATGTTTATAGCAGTATTATCCGTATTATCCATATGAAAGAAAAACTGTGAACATAATAGAGAAAATTCGTAAACAATCAAATATCTGTCAGCTCATTGATAGTGAGATAATATGTAGTATATCCCTAGCAAGAAGCACTATTCAAAATTTGAAGGAAAATCATTGCTTATGGATGAACTTCTAAACACATTACACTAAGTAAAAGAAGCTGGACGCAAGACCGCATATTCTATAAATCCATTTATAGGAACGACTCACAAAACATTTAATAGATTAGGGGTCTGAGGTGGAAGCAAGAATTAACTGCAAATGGGCAATCTCAGATAAAAATGTTCTGAAACGGATTTATGGTGATGGTGTAATCATTCAATAAAGTTACTGTAAATTCTTGAATTGTTCACAAGAAATGGTTAATTGTAACATATTTAAAATACACCTCAGTGAAGTGGTTTAAAAAAAGAATTAAAAATTTATGCTTAGATGGGGAGCCTGGATAGCTCTGTTGGTTAAGGTTCCGATTCTTGGTTTTGGCTCAGGTCATGCATGATCTCAAGGTTCGTGAGTCAGAGCCCCCGGGGTCAGGTTCTGTGCTGACAGTGGGGAACCTGCTTGAGATTCTCACTCTTCTCGCTCTGCCTCCTCCCCTGCCCTTTCTGTCTCTTTCTTTCTCAAAATAAGTAAATAAACTTTAAAAAATTATGCTTGGAATGTTTGCATGTTATATTTCTTTTTTTTCTCTGACACTAGCCTACTACTTAAGGTGGAACTGTTAAAGTTTTGAAGAAACATACAAACTTATTGCTCTAATCAACACCCATCACTACTACTTTGCTACCTCATTTATACATTGATAAGAAGACACCACCTATGCACCTAAATAGAAAAAAAAAAACCTCCAACAATCCAATATTGCTATTGAAAATAGGTGTGTTGTATTGGATATAAATTATATTTCTATAAGGATGATAAAATTGCCTCCCCAAACATCTTCACCTTACCAGTAAGAATTAAAAAAAAAATTTTTTTAAATCAACAAGAGAAAAACCTTATCTAGTTCAAAGAAAAATAGGCAAAAAATTTGAACTGACTGGTCACAGACAGAAAAAAAAAATGAATTGTTAACAGGTATGTGAAGAGATACTTAACATGAATGGAAATCAAAGAAATGTATTTTAAAACAAAAATGAGATTACAGTTCATATTGAGAAGATCGGCAAAATTAAGTCAAATATATTACGTGATCATGTGGGGTGTTAACAAAAATATGTGGAAGGAAGATTTGATTACCTTAGGATGGTATAGTGTAATCATTATATAAAGTAATAGCAAAGAAATTAGATAAATTATAAACTAATGTAACAGGAATATGTCATTAGTTCATAGCTTGGATATTAATCACAATATTGTTTGTATTTGTGAAGAACTGAGGCTAGCTCTAAGAAAATCACAGGAGGAAAGAAAAAGTGAAATATTCTGATTCCACATTGACTCCATGAACTATGTAAAAATTAAATGCAATAGCCATGAATACAGACAAGCATAAGTCACTGTTCAAAACCTGGAAGGCAATAAGACCTAAAAACAATTTCATTTATATAAATTAAATTACCTGCACATATACATACTACTTTTTTATTTGACTAACTTACCAATTCAATGATACATAGTAAAGATGTTAGAGTATGAACCATATGATGGAGGGTGGGAAGAGAGGACAATGGACTTAGAAAGTACTAACTATTAATCTTCTATCACTGTAGGCAAAAGTACCACAATTTAGCAGTTTTAAACAAAGCCTATTCGTCATCTCTTAAGAAATTCAAGAGATCTGGCAATTTCTCCTAAGAAACTGCTGGGATCTGCTTAGGGTATCAAAAGACTGAAATCAAAGTGTCTGCAGGGCACATTTGGTGCTGGAGTTATCTAGGATGGAGCCTTTATTTCCTTGTGGACTCTCCTCCAGCTTTGTCCCCACCTTCTCCAGGCTGCTGCCTGCATTCCCTGCTCCCATTCTTCAACACTGAAGCCAACAACCATAGCTGGACTTTGTCCCAGGATTCCAATTGCTCTGATTTGCTTTTCTGCCTCACTTCTGTGCTTCCCTCTTCTACACTACCTCTCGGACTCCCAAAAGAGAGAATTCTCTGCTTTTAAGGGAAAAAGTGATTAGATTGGGCCACTTTGACAATTCAAGATCATCTCCCTGTTTCGAGGTCAAGAACGTTAATTCCACCTGCGGAGCTGTATCACAAATACCTAGACTAGTGTTTTACTGAATAACCAGAGGACAGGAATTTGGGGGACATCTTTAGAATTCTGCCTGTAATTATAACTAATGAAACAAATAAATTATAGAAGACACTTGTAGGAACCATTGCAGAGAGTGCCCCCATGGTTCAAAATTAAAAGAACAGACTAAAACTTCACATTTTATCTGTTTGTTTTATAAATTTTAAAGATATTTTTCATATTATAAGTAAAATGTATTTTAAATATATTAAATTTTAAATAAAATTTGGGAAATATAGAAAACTGCAAGACTAGAATATAAAATCTCCTCTCATCCCATTCAGAAATTATACACTTATCCCAGGGTCTACTGGCCTATCTCTTAGCTCTTTCTCTCATGGTCTCTCTCTGTTTCCTGTTCACTCTTTATCTTCAGTCTCACTCTCTCTCTCTCTTGTTCTTGCTCTCACTCTTTTCTCTCCATCAATATACATATAGAGATATACACAATTTTGATTCCTGAATTTTCAGCATATCAGAAACACTTCTCATGATGTTAGCTATTCCTTTATCTTTTTTAGAAGGCGCATAGCATTCCATTGTATGGCCAGACGACAAATTTTTAATGATCATGATTTAGCATTTTTATGCTTTGCATTCTTTTTGTAACTCTTCTCAAGCAAAACCTTTCATACATATTAAAAAATTTAGTGGTGCTTGGGTGGCTCAGTCGGTTAAACATCCGACTTAGGCTCCGGTCATGATCTCACAGTTCACAGAGCCTGGAGCCTGCTTCAGATTCTGTGTCTCCCTCTCTCTCTCTGTCCGTCCCCCACTCATGCTCTGTGTCTGTCTCAATAATAAATAAAAACATAAATTTTTTTAATATTTTAAAAATATATTTTTTAGAATGATTATTCATTTCACACTCCACAAACAACCCTAGCTATTTCCACCCCATTATTCTCATCTAATACAGATAAAAACAGTATCTCTTATTTTTTAAGTAGTTTATTGTCAAAATAGTTTCCATACAACACCCAGTATCTCTTATTTTAATGGTAATTTTTAAAGTTTCCTCATTGCAATGCTTTTCATGTTCAAAATCCTTTTTTGAATTGTAGATTTTTCATATCTTATGTGCATTTTGTTTCCTTTTTAATTTTTTTTTACCATGGGAAGATTCTTTAGATATTTAGTAGAGTAATATTTTAGGTCAGTAGATACAAAGCTTCTCTAAATTTATAAATCAAGTTAACGATATATGAAATGATTTTTGTTTTTGCCTGGAGTTTTCGAAGGTTTTGTAATGTGACCTGCTGCCTACAATATCAAAACTTACTTTCTATTATCAGAATGCATGCAGATATTTGTTCATTTTATCTTTTATTCTTTGGACATATTATAATACACAAATGTACTATTTTGTCAAATAAAAATTATGAGATAAATAGCATTTTAAAACTATCTGTCTCATAAACTAATTTAATATCTAATCAGTAAAGTTTTTATACTTCAAGAAACCACTGAGAATTGTTTTTATTTGTTGTTGTTGCTTTGTTTTTTAATGTTTATTAATTTTTGAGAGAGAAAGAGAAAGTGAGAGAGAGAGACCAGGAAAGAGGCAGGGAAGAAGGAGAGAGAGAATCCCAAGCAGGCTCTGCACCGTCACTGCGAAGCCCTGTGCAGGGCTCGAACTCAAAAATCATGAGATCATGACCTGAGAGGAAATCAAGAGTTCCATACTTAACACTTTACCTACTGAGCCACCCAGGCATCTCCACAGTGTTGTAATAATACAAGCACTGGAATCTGTCAGCTCTGAGTAGATTGCTCTTGTATCATTTCCTTTTAGAAAGAAATTTATCAGGGCGCCTTGGTGGCTCAGTCGGTTAAGCGTTCGGCTTCCGGCTTCGGCTCAGGTCATGATCTCATGGTTTGTGGGTTTGAGCCCAGCATCACACTCTGTGCTGACAGCTAGTTCAGAGCCTGGAACCTGCTTCAGATTCATTGTCTCCCTCTCTCTCTCTCTGACCCTCCCCTGCTCGCACTGTCTCTCTCTGTCTCTGAAAAATAAATAAAAAACATTAAAAAAAATTTTTAAAGAAACAAATTTATCTACCTTATATAATAAAGAAGTGATGTTCTATTATCCAATTGTTTAAATGAGTTACACATTAATTACCATCATGTGAGTGCATGATACATAAAGGAAATGAATAGTTTTCCTTGTACACATGCATTCATGGCATATATAGGTACAAATACGATATGTATTGTCCAAATTCACTTACATCTCATCTCTTCCATTCAGAGAGAAGCTACAACAACAACAACAAATAGGACTTGACTCTGTAAGACTCTCAAGGCAACGAAAACAACACGAATCAGCATAGCCTACCCTGGATTGCAGAACTCTCCAAAGTATTTGAAAAGCACATTAGTGACAGCCTGCCTGACTTTTAAATGAGGTTAAAAGGCCCGTTAGCCTCTGCAGGTTCTTCTTTACACATATTGAAAATGCTAGTGTACTTTTGGTCACATGTGCCTTATGCTGTGCTGCATCCTGTGGGACCATCCCTTTCCAGAGCAAAGAGCTCTATGATTCCAATCTGTGGGTGTTTACTAACCCTTCCCAAAGGTTGGCATATGCTAGATATTATGGTGCTTTAAGTACTGACTGCATGGAAGAGATAATGCAAACAAAATATTGCTATGCATCAGGTTTGTTTGTGGAATTTGAAATTACTCAAATTTGAAATAAATTACTGGACAGTGGGGAGGGGAGATATAATTGAATAAAACATAATAAAAATATGCATTTAGCCTGAAACTATGATCATGGTTTTGTATGTAGTACTGTAAATAAAGAGTCTTTAAATTAAATTGTGTCTAATTTTATTAGTTTTAGAAATTTGTTGATAAATAACATGTGTGTACTTTTTCAAGAATATTTTCCACTTGTCATCATTCCCTAACAATATTTTTCTAATATTAGTATAGCGTTTTTATTATGTTTTAAAACAAAGTGTATTACAACATTAATAAGTTGATAAACCATTGCTTATGCTTACACCATGGAATTATTATATTGATAAATTGACAAAAATGCCTTTATAACCATATATATTCTGTTCATATTTATATATTAGAAACTCTTTTAGTATAAATCTTTTTCAATATGAATTTTCTTAAGTCTTCTCAGAGTAAGATATTTTAATCCTGTAAAATTGGTATTTTACATAAAGGCATCCTTTTGATAAAGCCATAATTCTAGGTTATAACATCCCATCTTTGATGTAACTTTAAAAGAAGAGACCATGCTGTGAAAAAATAAAATCCTTAAAAATGCTTCATTAATTTGTTCCTTTGAGGTCATTTATGTTGCAGTTTATACAATGGGGGTTATCTTTTAAGCAGAAAGTCTGATAACACCTCCTGCCAGATTGACCTAATTCAAATCTGGAAGACAGTTTTCTTTTAAAATGCTAAATGAGACTTCAACCTTGACCCAGGACAGCAGTCCATTATTTTAAGTCTGACTGTTAAAGCCCATACACAGTATTAACTTCATGTTGTGACAAGGTTTTTATGGTGCATTAGTGAGAATGGATAATACATTAACACAAGTCTTAAGTAAAAAGAAAAACTATAAATTTGGTATTACATACCTTACTTTAAAAATTATATCATGAAATATCTATTTCAAATAAACATTAATCACCTGTGAATTGTGAAAAGTTACATTAGCTACCTTAGAGAGTAAATGGTGAGGTTAATGAGCAAATATCTAAAAAGCATTTAGAATAATAAGAGTGTCCCCAAAACAATTTACTTGTATAAACATTGACTTTTATATTTATGTCAGTGAGTTATGGGAATAAAGCAGAATAGATGTTACTGAGTCCCTCTCATATACGAGTCCTAATCCATGATTATGATTTTTTAAAATTTTTTAATGGTTTTTTAAAATTTAGTTTTGAGAGACAGAGAGTGCAAGCAGGGGAGTGTCAGAGAGAGAGAATGACACAGAATCCAAAGCAGGCTCCAGACTCTGAGTTAGCTGTCAGCACAGAGCCCGATGCGGGGCTCGAACCCACCAACCCTGAGATCATGACCTGAGCCAAAGCCAGAAGCTAGACGCTTAACCGACTGAGCCACCCAGGTGCCCCTTCCATGATTATGATTAAGACGTCTGTTCCTAATATCATTTTTCATGGGATGTATTACTAAGTCACAATAACCCTGTAGAATAAGTACTTGTCCTATTTTACAAATTAATAAGCAATAAAAACTTAACCCTGACAAACAGACAATAGTAAGTAATAACGATGCAGGTTCCCTGCCCTAGAATGTTTCAGGGTTTCTCCATTCTTGAAAACTAGGCATAATAATATTGAAAAGTTCTTTATATTAGGGTCTTAGGGAAACAAACACAAATTAATTAGCAGTAAAAGACTTCAAAAGCAGAATGAGAACTCTAAAATCATAACTGGACTTTATCTAGTCAAACCAACTGTAAATCATACCCAGTAATTTCCTCATCAAAGCATCCAGTAGTCAATAAATTATAATGAGAATAATTCTAATTAATTTAACTTTACTGGGATTTGCCAATTGTATAGCATATACCACATATATCATCCCTAATGGCTCCTGAATTAGATATGATTTTAAAGGTAAAAAATTCTCACACAAATTTGATCATATTTATTAGGAAAAAATTAAGGTTTATTTATTATTGAGAGATAGAGTGAGGGAGTGAGCAGAGGAGGAGCAGAGAGAGAGGGAGATACAGAATCTGAAACAGGTTCCAGACTACCAGATGGAATCACAGAGCCCAGCATAAGGCTCAAAATCATGAACCGTAAGATCATTACCAGAGCTGAAGTTCAACGTTTAACCAACTGAGCCACCCAGGCACCCCTTGGAAACTATCTTCTAATTAGACTTTACATTTGAATTTTAAATTTAATAAAAAATATTATGTACAAAGATAAATTATCAGGACAAACAACAATTTTTGCCAAATTACAAAGTCATATGCAATAAAAGAATTCATTCCTACCTCATTATTTCTTAATCTGTTAGCTTTTTTAGCCTCTAACTCAAGGAGGATCTTTACCACACTATCATGAAAAACAAAACAAATAAACAAAAAACTTGACTTTCAAAAGAGAAAAATAAATGGTCAATTGCTTACTACTTAAACAATAACTGAGAAAAAATATAGATTAATTTATGAGTAAGCCAATTTTAGTGGTATTAAATTTTCTTATCTTTGGTAATTCTATTCTACTCTCCTTATTACTTTGGCTTTGAAATCTTTTTAAAAGTGTATTTTTAAAAATTTTTTATGGTTTTATTTTTGAGAGACAGAGACAGCGCAAGTGGGGAGGGTCAGAGAGAGAGAGGGAGACACAGAATCTGAAGCAGTATCCAGGCTCTGAGCTAGCTGTCAGCAGAGGGTTCAACGCGGGGCCCAAACCCACAAACCGTGAGATCATGACCTGAGCCGAAGACAGAGGCTTAACCAACTGAGCCACCCAGGAGCCCCAAAAGTGTACTGATTAATTTCCTTCTTGTGAATACCTCACCTTGGAATAGGAACTGTAACCAAGTAACCAAGTCAGAATAACTTAGGAAAGACATACAGTTCATGAGGCTCTCATAATAATATAGAGGAAAGGCGAAAAGAACAGCTATCTAGATATTCAAGCATAGCATATATTGTTTTGAGTATATGCATTAGGAATATTATTTTATTTTTAAACGTTTATTTGTTTTTGACAGAGAGAGACTGAGAGAGAAAGAGAAAGAGAGAGAGAGAATGAGCAGAGGAGGGGTAGAGAGATAGGGAGACAGAAGGTCTAAAGCAGGCTCCCCACTGACAGTAGCAAGCCCGATGTGGGGTTCAAACTCACAAACTGTGGGATCATAACTTGAGATGAAGTCAGACACTTAATGTGCTGAGCCACTCAGGAGCCCAGGGATAATATTTTAACAGTCATTGAGCTCTAGGCATTGGAATCTTTGTTTCCATCTATAAAATAAAGTTTATGTGGAAGATAAATCACTTGCATCAAAAGTAGTTAATCCATCCCCACCGTTTCCTTCCCAGTGTTTCTTAGATGTACAAGTGTCAACAGGAAGCATAACACACATTTCTGATTGAGGATATTGATGAGAGGGATCAAAGAGGGGGAAACTTTTTCTGATGGAGTTGGCACAAAACAGTGAACACATGATCCAGGAATGCCCATTAGCAACAAATTTGTCATCAGTTGTAACCACTCAAATAATGGAAATATTTTGACATTGTTTCAAAATGGAGACAAGTGATGACAGATAGTATCACTTCCAATACTGATTAACAAAAAAGATGGGGTAAATAGATCTGCTTTTCTATTGAATATCCAATAATGAGTGAATAATTAGAAACATCTATATAGATGGTAATGCAGAAGTGTTGTTAATCTGTCTCCTCCAATAAAAATTATCTTTGTTTCTTCCATCCCTGATACACCTTCTCTTACTATGGAATTCTTTTATGATGATATTCATGGGAGGTATTTACTAGTATATTCACTTTTTAATGCTTCCTTTTAATTTTATTTTCTGCTGTGTTTAATACCGTTAAGCTATCTGCTTGTACTTATATTTGTGCGTGCGTGTATTTACAGGTATGTAACTTGATACTCCTGCCTTGGACTCACAATAACACAAAATAGCTAGGACCTGCTTAGAACTTTTATCAACAATGTCATGTTACTATGCAGTTGAAGTCATTATTTTCAATTAATAAGCCCTGTAAGCATATTATTGCATTAAGAGCACTCCAGAATAATCATGCTTTCTACTTACAAGACATTACATTTCCCCCCTGTATTTTCTAGCTTGATTTCTTTCTCTGCATTCTTTGATTTTTACATATGGTTGCTGAATAGTTGGCCTCCAGGAGATGGGTGAAAGTCAAATGACTTTTGGAATTGACCCACATTGACATAAGTCTTCCCACATAGATGCCAACCAGATTAGTTCTGTATCATTAATGATGATATTTACAAGTTCATTGTGATGGATTCTGGCTACAAATTATTTTATAATTCTCATTGAGAGATGAAGTCTAATCTCCTTACCCATTACCCTATGCTGGCCCTTAGTAATTTGCTTGACCAATCATGTGGTAAAAGTCAATTCCAGGCCTTCTGAGGGTAAATCACACAAAAACGTGAAACTACCATCTAGACCCCTTAAAAGACTCAATTTATGAGCCATGAACAATCATGTAAGTTCAACTAACTTGATGGAGAGACAACTTGGAGAGTCCTTGAGTTGTAGCAGATAGAGAGAGGGACCTAGCTGAGTCTTAATTTTCAGGCAGCTCTGTCAAAGTTCTAGGTAGTTGAGGAAAGTGGTTTTAGACCCTGGAAGCCATTTTTAATTTAAAAATATCCTAGCAAAGTCCTACCTGAATTATTTGCCCACAAATACATGATATACAATAAAATGTTTTTAAGTTTTGCAACACTTAGTTATACATCTATGAACAAAATGATCATAATACCCATTCTGTAGTTGCTGAAGGCTAGCTCTTTTCCAATATTCAAATTTCTATGCTCTCAAATATTTGAACATTTGTCTTTGTATGGTCTTCATTCCTGAAAATTTATATATTTGACTTATTTTTTCTAGTTTCATAGAGCCCACAGCCCATGTTGTCAACACCACAAATTCTGTCAAAGAACTGGAGACATCATCTGGGAACTGAACCAGACTCAAATATAGATGTGTTCTTGGAATTAACCAAAATTTTTATTTCTTTCTGTCTTGAGGTATTTTATTCTTAATGACAAGCAATGCCAATAGACTGATGGAGACTTTTGATACTTTTTGGGGTTATAGATGTCCACTTACATATATTCATTTATTATATTTTTCAGGATGCTTATTCAACATTATTGGAAACAAAATCTGAGTTTTGCTCTTTGGCTTCAGACCCCTGTTTTCTTTTACCTTGAAAGATTCACGTGTGTATGTGTCCATACTTATACTATACACATTCACACACACTCCTCAAGGATACAGGTGATCCAAATTGTACATGTACAATTGTATGGAGAATGGGAGAAATGAGAATTAATCTGATGGTTAATTTCTAATGTCAGTTTGACTACCCATAGGTACCTAGATTAAACATTATTTCTGGCTGTGTCTGTGAAGTTGTTGGCAGATGGGATTAGCACCTGAATCAGTGGATTCAATAATGTAGATGACTCTCCCCAGTGTGGGAGCTCCTGAATAGAACAAAAGGCAGTGAAAGAAGAAATTTACCCTCTTTGTTTCTTGCTTGTCTGTTTATCTGAGACATCAGTTTCCTGCTCTTTCCTGCTTTTTGAAATAAAGTTTATTTATTTTGAGAGAGAAAGAGAGGATGGGGTGGTGCAGAGAGAGAGGAAGAGAGAGAGAATCTCAAGCAGGGTCCTCGCTGAGCCAGACTCAGAGCTTGAACTCATAAACAATGAGATCATGACATGAGCTAGAATCAAGAGTCATACTCAACCAGTTGAACCACCCAGGTGTCCTATCTTGTACTAGGATTTATATTTTTATCTTCCCTGGTTCTCAGGCCTTTGAACTCAGACTAGAATTACACCACTGGTTTTCTGGGTGTCCAACTTGGAGAAATTAGATCTTGGGACTTCAAGGTCTCCATAATCATGTGAGGTATTTCTTCATAATAAAATTTCCATATATATGCCCTACTTCTGTTTCTCTGGAGAACACTGACCCATGCATAAACCTCCAAATTTAAATGTAGCAAATGATACTTATATATTAGCATAGTAAAGGTCAAACTTTAGAGATAGGAACAGGAAAAGGAGTGTATATGTCCGAGAATAAAATGGGAACAGAAACACAACATGAAGGTATTAATTCAAGATCACTAGAGCAAAAAGGAAATATCAGAAAATTCTATAATCTATCAAGATTCATACACACACACACAGAGGTTTCATAGAACACGAAAAAGAGAAACAAGCGAACACTGCCAGATGTGTTAAGCTATAATGGAAATAGCAGAAGCTAAGGAGTCAGATGCAATTTACTAAGCTCTGGGTGTCTGGGTGGCTCAGTTGGTTGAGCATCAGATTTCTGATGACTCAGGTTATAGTTCATTACCCTGGGTCATGGGATAAAGCCCCCTCCCATTCACGAGCACGGAGCCTGCTTCAGATTCTCTCTCTTCCTCTGCCCCTCCCCTGCTCTTCTCCTCTCTTTCTCCCTAAAATAAAAAAAAAATAATAATTTAAAAAAACACTCGCTCCCAGCGGTGCCCTTAACTTGATGTATAAAATGCCACAACTTGTTACCTTTCTATTTCCTCTCCTGGAAATATAATATTTATAGCAAGTTTATTGAGTTTTGAAAAGGATTAAATATTTGTAAAATCATCTCTTTGATTTATAGTAATTAAATTTGAATTGATTAGGAATTCCTTCCATGTGCCTGACATAAGACATAAGAAATAGAGAGCAGAGGACCAGACAGGCATGTTTCCTGGCTCAAACAGTATATAATCCATGGTTATGAGTCATATAAGAATTAATGCTCATTTATTTCCGAAAAAATAAGTTATGCAATTAATTAAATCTCATTTCTCTCTGAAAATACTAAGGACAGGATTTTACCTGTTTTACAAAGCTGTTATAAATCAGCCAGTATCTTCTACCTTACTCTTTCATAAGGGCAGATCTAAGGTATTTACTTATGAGTCAAGATAATTTTTAAATGTAGAAGATATTCAAAAAGTGTATTTTGTATATATTTTTATTTAAATTTCAAAATAGACTCTCATGACAAAGGATATGTCCAGTATCTGAAATTTTTCCCTGACATATTTGATTTAGTATATGTGACTGGATTTTATGGCCTCCTAATGAGGACTAGAAATCATTTTCAAAGTCAGAGTAACTTATTCTAACTAATTCTGTCATTCATCATCATTTTAAGTCTCTCTTGAGTAAACTGCAATTTGTAACAAATTGTACAATATGGTTTGGGGATAGGTCGTATTGTCTAGTATTGTCTAGAGGAGGTTAAAACACAGGCTGTCAAAGTCCTTTCAATTAGGATTTTGGGTAGGATATGAGTTACAGTAAAACCATAAAATAAAATTTTGCACTTGACAACATAGGAATAAGAATTATTGGTGCAGGCAGTTTGCTTAACATGGTGATGCTTGTATAGTTTCATACAAAAATATAAAATTTGCCTGGAAATCTAATATTTTAAGTTTATTTAATAATGTAGAATACTATCCTTAGTAAAAATAAAAAATAATTTGATACTAGAATCAATCATTTGATTCAATCAATTCAAAATGCCCCATAGATATTTTAAGTTAATCGTTTCTTGCTATGAGGAGGGGCAGGGAGAGAGGGATAGAGGATATAAGCGGGCTCCGTGGTGGTGACAGTGAGCCTAAACTCATGAACAGAGAGATCACAGCCTGAGCTGAAGTCAGATGCTGAACCAACGGAGCCATCCAGGAGACCCTGGACCTTTTCTTTTTTTTTCTCCAATTATATACCTTGATATTTTATTCCCATAGCAGTTGTTCTGAGAAACATATTTAAAATTTCTATGTACATTGTTTTTTCTATGTCTCATTAGAAAATAATCTACCCCAAGATAGAGAAGATACCGTACTATCATCTTATCTGAAATATGTATCACTTATTTTTCATAATTAGATCTACATTCTATCCAAATTTATTTTCTGCACACTTTCTCTCTCTCAAAAATAAATAAACACAACAATTCTAGTTAATTCTCAGCAGCAACAACAGAAAAATTTGCAAAGTGAAAAAGCAAACAGGGAAGTTTGGCCCCCACGCCAGTCACAAAAGAGCAGAAACTGTATTATTCTACTATTTGAGGTTATAGAGTAGTCAAATTCATACAGATAGAAAGTAGAATGATACATTTTGGGGGCTGAGGGAGGAAGGCAATTGGATGGTAGTGTTTAATGAGTGTACAGACAGACTGAAAGATAATCTAATATGTGTTTCTCTGTTTTAACTTTTTGTTTTTAACTGGCAGACTTTTAGTTATACATTTAAACAAAAGTTTGATTTCATCAGTATTAATCTATTAATATGAATAGTGAGGTCTTAAGACTAATGCTAGCATATAAATATATATATATGTGTGTGTATATATATATACACACACACACACATATATATGTATATGTGTGTGTGTATGTATATATATATATATATATATATATATATTTATTTATTTATTTATTTATTTGTGAGAGAGAGAAAAAGAGTGCATGCCTGTACAGGAGTGGGGGAGGGGCAGAAAGAAAATCCCACTCAGGTCCCACACCATCAGTGCAGAGTCTGATGAGGGACTTGAACTCATGAATTATGAGATCATGACATGAGCTAAAATCGAGAGTTGATTGCTTAATCGACTGAATCATTGAGGTTCCTCAATGCTAGATTATATTTTAAACACAATCTGATATAATGTTCATATCTCTATCATACCAATCTATAAAAGGTACTCTCTCTCTCTCTCTCTCTATATATATATATATATATGTATGTATATATATATATATGTATGTATATATATACATATATATATGTATGTATGTATATATATATATAATTTTACATAGTGTATATTTTTCAACTCTTACGAAAATTGATTTTTTCTGATCGTGTGGGTATATATGCTATCTTCATAAGACTACTTTTCAGGAAAAAAGTACTAAGAAATCGTATTCCATGTTTGGCTTTTGAAATGGAACTAGTTTGGCAATTCTGATATCAAGATTGGTGTCACAAACTCATGTGCCTTGAGGGATCATGTATACGTCTTCAATCTATTCATGTATAGTACACCAAATCCTCACAACAGTAGTGATGGAGTTGGGGAGAACTGGCACGTATATAGTTTATTAAAGTTATTTCTGTTTATTACAAATATTCTGCTAAGTAAAACATGCTTATAATAGCTTCTATTACATCTTTAAACCTGTATAGATTAACAGAAAAATTAACAAATCTTACTGTGCAACAAATATATAACAAATCTTATATACATGGTGAATGTACTACATAGCCTGTCATATGGTAAATTGTAGGTATCATCTATTATTATGAATTGCAAAACTTCCAAAATATTGGAAGAGTAAATGCACTTCAAACTTTGTTTTAAGCATGTCTCAACTAAACTTTTACTCATAATACATAAAGGCAATTTATGTATTTTCTGCAGTGTTAGAATTTTTCTTACACCTGAAATTCTACTAAGATGTTGCCCACGTTGATATTAATTTTCCAATGTAATAACTACTTAAATATCAACTATAAGATAAAAATGGTTGCAGGGACTTGTTTTACTATCCTAGACAGCCATTAGATACTATAACATACTGTCATTCCTAAGACATGCTTTTATATGAAAGCTATCTTATGAATGAAGATTTTTATGTATCAATCTTCCAAATTTAAAATGATTGCTAAATTATTTAACTGACAAGTAGGCCATTTGTTTATCTTGGAAAGTAGTTCATTTTTCTTTAATGGTTTGCAATTCATGTTTGTTCTAAAAATATTGCAAGAAAATAAAATTTTGCCTCTTTATTCTGTCAAATTACTGAAGTTTATCCAAGTTCCAGCTGCTTGTAATCAATCAAACTCCATTAAATGCTAAAGATAACATTTTAATACTGCTTATTTTCTCTCATAGATATTTGCTATAATAATGTCACTTAAGAAAATATCTTCTAATTTTCTTTCCTATAAAAAACCTCTTCAAAATTCCTTTTTATTGATCTATGTGAGATTCATAAAGCAGATGACTATCATATTTGGCAGACCAAATGAAGGTTTATTTTTATTTTTTTAATATTTATTTATTTCTGACAGATAGAGAGTGCAAGCAGTGGAGGGGGAGGGGCAGCAGGGAGAGAGAATCCCAAGCAAGCACTACACTGTCAGGGTGAAGCCCAATTTGGCTTTCAAATCATTAACCTTGAGATCATGACCTGAGCTGAAATCAAGAGTAAGACGCTTAACTAATTGAGTCACCCAAGCTCCCTCTAGGTGAATGTTTAAATCTCTCTTATACTGAAATATTAATGATTCAAAATATGTTAGAGATTCATTGAGATTCTAATGAATGCTGTGTAATTAAAGAAAATAATGAGATATAAGAAACTCCTGGGGAGGAGGAGCCAAGATGGCGGAGAGGAAGGGAGCTCTGTAAACTTCGTCTGCCCCATCGATCAAACTGAGAAGGATATGACTCTCATCTGCAAGAGCAGAAGGAGAAAATATGGACTCCAGAAGGAAGAGAACCTGAAGGATACCTGAGTGAGTGAGTGCGAACTGGGGAGATTGGAAAACAGGCCAGCCCAAGACGGGCAGGGGAGGTGGCAGCCCCAGCCCAACGCCAGGCAAGCGCATGGAGCCCGAGAGACAAAGGGAAGAGACAGAGAGACTGAACACGCTCATAGTACTGTCTCTGGGGAAGAGGTAAAGAACGCTTAACTGCGCTTGGAGAGAGAAGCTCACTCCATAGATAACTGCTGGGTAGCCGAAATCCCGATCCCAGGTGGTGCAAGGGAAGGAACAGCTTCCAGCCCAGCGCCATCTTGGCGAGGAGTCGGCGACCGCTGCAGCGGCGGTGTCAGGGGTGCTCACTTTGACCTCGGTTTTGGGAGTGGGAGCACGCACCTCATTTCCATAGCGCATCTCGCCCCCAACATTGGCTGCGCGAACCCTGAATCCCGGGTGCCAACAGGGAAAAAATAGCCCCCACCTCTGCGTGATCCAGGCAGAGAGTTGGCGGCAGTGGAGACCTGGGTGCGCGCTCAGGCTTCAGGAGCTTCCAGCTCACTTCCAGCAGCTCCCGGCGCCACCTCTGGCAACAGCTATGCCCTCATTCCTCTCTCAACGCTAAGCGATCCCCCCTGGGGGTTGGGTCTGTGACAGTGCCCAGGTACTTCACCTCCTGCTGCGCACCTCGCCTCAGGCAGGGGCAGCTGAAATCCCAGCCTGAGCCAAGACAAACCAATTCCTCCCCTAAGAAACCAGCAACCAAAACAAAAACATCTCATCTGTGGTAGCATAAAAAGTGCATGGACTGGAACTTTGAACCAAGGCGGGCCTGGAAAATATAACTCAACAGCGCTCAACCGCGGCAAAAGGAGATCGGAGATCAGACTCATTAGAGTGGCCTACAGTTTATAGTTCAGCAGAGCTTGGTGTGCCACCTATCTAATCTCTGCAGATACCAAGGCGGAGCCTCTGAGAGCAGCCTCCGAGACCTACCACACCAAACCATGCCTATTCTCCAGGGGGAGCTGCTGTTTTTTTGGTTTTTGTTTTTGTTTTTGTTGTTGTTTTTTGCTTTTTTTAAATAACTTTTCTCTTTTTTTCTTCATTTATTTTCTTTTCGCCTTTTTCTGTACGGATTTTTTATTATTATTACTTTTTTTTACTTAAACTTTTCTAAAACTTTTACTCCTCATTTTCCTTTCTCCTTTCTCCCCCTTTTTTTCTTTTTTTTCTTCTTTACCTTCTTACAATCCAGATATATTCTCCTATATCTCATCCCTACCTCTCCCCTCAATGGGTCATACACTTTTAGACTGTCCACTGTCCTTTGTTGTCTCTGACCCCCTTTATTTATTTATTTATTTATTTATTTATTTATTTATTTTTCTTTCTTTTTCTTTTTCTTTTCTTCTTCTCCTCTTTTCATCTCTTTCCTCTCCATTCTCTTTATTTTCTTTCCCACGTTAATGTGTTTGTTTGTTTGATTTGTCTGTGCGTTTGTGTGTTACTGTTCCCTCTGTGTGTGTCTGTCTGTTTTCCTTCTTAGGGCTACACCAAGATACATGCCAAAGTGTGCATGACAGTGTGATCCAAATATTGCTGAGTAGGGAAATAAAATATTCAAAGGCACAACAAGAGAAGCTGAGAGACACCATTAAAAGAATATTTCCTGAAATGACACGCCCTGGACAGTCAATAAGCCTCCTTTAACAGAGAAATATTAATAGGTGCACAGTGCACAACGAGCTTTCTAAAGGTGACAAGAGACAGAAAACTAGCAAAAATGACAAAACGAAGGAACTCTCCCCTGAAGAACCTCCAAGAGGAAGTCACAGCCACAGAACTGCTCAAGACAGATCTAGACAACATACCGGATCAAG
>PISW01013085.1:0-28246 GCA_004023785.1 Mungos mungo | reverse complement strand
CCATCCCCCTCCTCCCCCTCTTCCCTCCTTCCCACTCCCCCCCTCCCCCTTCTCCCCTCCCAATCCATCCCTGCACTGCTCCACCAGGGCTGCCTGATACAGATTCTTTCTGCTTATTTAGCCTCTGACTTTTTCTTTTAAATAAAAAAGCACGTTATAGAAACCCTACAACCATATGTTAAAAATCACAATAAGCATGCCCTGAGGGGGTAACAAGGTCACAGGGAGGGGGCAGGCAGGCAGGGCGGCCGGGACACCGCCCCTGCTCACACCAACTGAGAGGCTCAGCAAAGGTGAGTGATGTTTAGAAACCAAATAAAAATTGCCCGTGTGGTCCCGTTGGCACTCAAAATAATACAACTCGGCAGAAATTCCCGGATGGTTTTGACCAAAATAATCTCTTTCTGTTGAATGGTCCAGGGAATTTAAAAGCTGATCTATAATTTGGACTGAGATAAAAGCCCATTTCTTATGTTTGTTTATTTTTGAGAGAGAGAGAGTGTGTGTGTGTATATGTGAGCAGGGGAGGGGTGGAGAGAGAGGGAGACACAGAATCCGAAGCAGCTCCAGGCTCCGAGCTGTCAGCCCAGAGCCCGACGTGGGGCGCGAACCCACGTACCGCGAGATCGTGGCCTGAGCTCAAGTGAGGCACTGAACTGACTGTGCCCCCAGACGCCCCTCTTATAAAGGCAGCTCCTTTTACCCGGTTCCTTCCCCATCAGAGGGGACGGGTTCACCGGAGCCCTGGGCTAGGCCCTCAGGGACCCTTGAGTGTGCCCAACAACCTCCGAGGGGCAGATGTCCCCAAGGTAGAAAGAAGGCGTGGGGGAGGGGTAAAGGGTGAGTCTTCTCTGTTCAAATTACAACAGCCCAAGTCGGTCACTGTTTCCTAGACGTGCATTTTCCAAGCCCGGAACGGCAGGTAAGTGATATCGGGGTAAACACTCCCGGTGAATCCGTCCGACAAACTTGGCTCTAACGGCCACCTCCGCTGTCTCCGCCGTGACCCGTGGCGCACGTTGAAGGAGGCTGCTCGCTGCAAAGCCACGAGGTGCCTTTAAGGACCCACGAGTCCGCCTCTGTGACCCTCTCCGGTCATGCACGGCGCAGCCTGCCTCCCCGGGAGCCGGCAGTGCCCACGTGCCCAGACACCCAGCCTGGTGCCCAGCGCCCCAAGCCTCAGCCAGCACGGCCCATCTCTCCCAGGGCCCCGGGCTCACCCACACCGCGCCCCCCAGGGCCCCGGGCTCACCCACACCGCGCCCCCCCTCCCCGCCTCTCCCCCAGCCAGGCCAGGGCCCCC
Organism: Mungos mungo; assembly: GCA_004023785.1. Classification (NCBI taxonomy): domain Eukaryota; kingdom Metazoa; phylum Chordata; class Mammalia; order Carnivora; family Herpestidae; genus Mungos; species Mungos mungo. Next base: position 26,943 of record PISW01013085.1, on the reverse strand, counting down.
CTCTGCGTCTCCTGCTCCCAGGCCACTCCCCACGGGGTGTCAGGAGTGACTTCCCACTGGAAACCCTCCCTCGGTCCCCCCACCGCAGACCCCAGGGACCAGCCCCAGAGCCCCCGTCCCTCTGTCCAGCCTCCTCCGGCTCCGCCTGGGGCCCCGGCAGCCAAGCTGTGTCCGCCTCAGGGTGCCTGCATTTGCCCTTCCCTCTTCCAGAGAGCTCTTCCAGCCGGCAGGACGCGGCTCACTTGTCACCTCATGGAGGTCACCCAGAGGACACGCCCCTGGTGTTGTGTGGCCCACTCTGGCGTCCTTTGCCCCTTTGCCGGGGACCATCCCTAGAGTCTCCATCGGAGTGTAAGGAGGGAATTCCTCTCTTCTTTACCATTCCTCTAGTGGTAAACAGTGACAGCGCTGCCCCCGCCCCGCCCTGGCCCCTGGCCCTGCCCCTGTCCCTCCCCCTGCCCCTCTCCTTGCTCCTGCCCCAGGGCTGCCCTGGGCCCACCCCCAGGGACTGGAGTGCTGGCCTGTCACAGGTGTCAGCCCGGTTCTTCCGCTGAAACAGCAGATCCGAGGTCTCAGGAGGCAGAGGAACCTGCGTCTGGCCGGGAGCGGCCACCAGGGCTCCGTAAACGGTTCTGGTGCTTGTGCAGGTAGCTGGTCCTGGAGGTTGTCACCCGCTGCAGAGAGACAGGATGACAGACGGACAGACAGACGTCCTCCCAGCGGCTCCCTGGGCAGGGGACGGTCACCACGGCAGGGAGGGCAGAAGCGACATCGCTGACTGGAGCCTGGTGGCCTGAGCAGAGAGCACGGCTGGGGCCGAAGAGGGCCGGGCCCCGCTGGGCCGGGCGTGGGGCTGCGTCCTCGGCTCCCACCGCCTTGCCGTCACAGGTCTGCCCGCAGCGGAGGCAGGACACCCCCTTGGGAACGCGTCTGATGACCGGGTGCCTGTTTTTGGAGCCAAGACACTTGGCAAATGCGCAGTTGAGGGGCCGGAGGCGTCAGCACGGCGCCCGGGGGTCCCGCCTACAGCCGGCGGACCCCGGCCTCTCTGGTCCCACTGTCCACACGTTCACAGACGGAGTCGCGTCCCCTCGTTGTCGCCGGAGCAAATGCCACCCGCAATGGTGCTGGTCTCAGGCGGCAGCCTCCGGGCGCGGTGACACAGGGGCACCCCCGGTGCCGGGGCGGCGGGCCCGTCCTTGGCAGGCATCCTCGTGGGTGAGGACCGTCCGGGGGCGGCCTGCACGGCCACGTGTTTGCTGGGCGGCGCTGTCCCCGCTGCCCTGGCTATGGGCCTAGATGACAGTGACACTCGTATCTCCCTGTGGCCAAGAGCCCTGCGAAGCACGTGCCCTGCGGGTGACGGACGCCCACAGCGAGGGCGTCCCCGCAGCGAGCGCGTCCCTGCGCAGCCCGCCCAGCCGAGGATCGCACACAGCACAGTCTCCGCAGCTTCTGACCGAGGGCAAGACGCACCTCGTGATCCTCCGTCCTCTGGTCCACAGACGCCTCATGGTGACGGGTGAACAGACACACCTCGAATCCCTGCACGTCGGACGGGAGGGACACAGAATTCACTCTGCTGTCACGCCTCATGCGGTGGCGTCCAACGGGACGGCCTTCGCCCGCACAGCCCGTGCAGCGTGCTGGCTCCTGCGCCGACAGCCTCACGCCCGACTCCTCGGAGGCACAGACCAGAAGTCCGCGCACAGAGCCGGAGTAAGACCTCTGGTCCACCAGCTGGCCTGGCCCACGGCAAGGGACACCGCTAGGAACAAGAGAAGGGCATTTTCTGGCATTTAGCAGGTGACCGGAAGACTCTGAAAACACGGAGCGATCAGAGGCCCTCGGGGAAACGGGAAAGGGCGCTGTCCCACTGGCCGCTAATCACCTGAGGCGGAGGTAGGGACCCCTCAAACACCAGACAGTTAGCGTGGAGCTGACGCTCGTCACCAAGGTCACGCTGCTTAAGGCCGGGCCCTCCTGGCGCGGAGGCGGACTCGGCAGCCCGGCAGACACGGCGCCTGCCGCTTCAGGACCTCCGTGGGGTCACTCTGTTCTAGCGGGTCCTTTCTGGGAAGATAAACTCTGGTCGTCCACACTCCTGCCTTCACAGATGAGGACGCAGTGAAGAGAGCGGGCGGGCGGGTCCCCAGCACGGCAGCTGCGCCCGTCCCCGCAGAGGGTCCCTCCGTCCCGCTGGCCAGCAGCTCGAGCCCACCAGGGACCCAGATGGGCTCTTGATTCTAGAAACTCATAATTTGTTAATGATTTCTTTTTTCGTTTATTCGTTTTGAGAAATAGCCCCAGCAGGGGAGGGGCAGAGAGAGAGGGAGAGAGAGAATCCCAAGCGGGCTCCATGCTGCTAGTGTAGACCCCCCAGTGCAGGGCTTGAACTCTCCAACCATGAGATCACGACCCGAGCTGAAACCAAGGGTCGGACACGTCACGGGCTGAGCCCCGCCAGCGCCTCCTGGTTGGCGGGCAGCGCGCTGGGCGCCGTGGCCGGGAGGGGGAGGGAAGCCTAGTTCAGCCTAGTTGACTGCGATGACGGAGATGTGCTGGCATCAGTGGTGACGTCTCTGTGACGCGTGAGCCCAGCACGTGATCCCAAGGGGCTCAGCGCCAGCCGGGGGGCCCAGCTCCACGCCCCGGCCACGGGTGGGGAGAGCAGAGGGGGGGCCTCGGATTTCTTCCTCTCTGATTTCCTCATCCCCAGAAAACCACGCTTCTAGAAATCATCATCGTTTCCCTTTTCCCCAAGGGTCCCGGGAGCTACTTTGGCAGGAGTAACGTCACCCCTGGAAGCAAAGGGGCCCCGGAGCCTTGGTTTTCAGATCTACAAACCCTAACTCCGTGTCTGTCTCCAGGGCCTGGTGAAGACGGAAGACGGAGGCGGACGCACGCTGCTCGGGACGGTGCCGAGTGGGCGTCGGGCTGTTGGACGAAGACGCGGCCGCCGACCCATCTGGCCGCCCCCGGTCCGCGCGCAGATGACCACGTCCGAGGGGAGGACGGGGTGCGACCGCAGAGGCACAAGCCAGAAACCTCCCCTGCAGGTTTGCAAAGCAGCGCTGTCTCCTGACCCCACGGTACGCGACGGGCTTGTTTTGTTCGCTCCTTTCATTTCACTGTTTTAGTAACAAGTGTTTGTCACGTGTTACCCACGTGTCATCCCGTGTCCGATCGGAAATGAGAAACGGAAGACCAGCACTGGGGCGCGGGCGGGCGGTGGCAGTCACCGTCACAGGGACAGCTCGCCCCCCCCCCCCCCCCCGCGGTTGGAGGACACCAACAGGAGCCGAGACTCCTTCCCAGAGGGATTAATTTTATGGCTCCTTTTTAAACCTTTCTTAGGAACAATCTCTAGGCATCAGCCTTTCTGTTCTTTTTGTTTGGGAAACTCAGGGAGTCATGGAAACTGGCGCAGGCCTGCTCACAGTCAGTCCCTCTGTCCTGAGCCTCCCAGCTGAGACGCGATCTGTCCCCAAACAGGGTCCCTGAGAGATCCCGCTATGTGCCAGGAGCCGGCAGCCCCGGAGCCCTGGCCTCCCCGAGCCCTTCCGTTTCGGGGAAAGAGTTTTAGAAAGCGGCCTCTCGGAGCCCACTTAACTCACAATCTAGCGGAGGCTTTAAGGAAATGGTTCTTAAAACGACTCCAAGTCTCCCCAAAGCCTGACGACCCCTCACTGGTCTCCGCCCCTGGACCTGCTCGCACCAGGTCCTCCCTCGTGCCGCAGCCAGAGGGGCCGTGGCCGCCCCGCCTCGCTGCCTTGGCGGGGTCCCCGGGAGCCCGGCTTCAGCCCCGCCGCGCCGCCTCCCTGCCTGCCTGGTGGCTTCACCGGCTCTGCAACGGCCAGAGCAGGGGGGCTTCCCAGGGTGTGGCCCCGCCCTCCGCTCTCCCTGCACCAGCAGGCTCCCCCTCCCTGTCTCTGGTCGCACCTGCTCTCCCTTCAGGGGTTGACCTAGAAGAATTCTCTGCAAGTAGATTTTCTCCTCGAGGCAAGTCCCTGAATGTCCCCATCATAGAACCCATCCTGTGGCACCAGCTGCCCCCAGGGACTGTCCTCTCCCTCTCTCTCTCTTTCCCTCTCTCTTCTCTCCCTCTCTCTGTCCGCACATAGTGCCTGGCACATGGCAAATGGTCAGGGGCATAGAACCAAACGACAGAGACTGGACGAGCTGGTCTTCACCAGAGCAGAGCCATGTGTGGTGGGGACATCAGACTGTGTCACATCAAAGGTGGGAGGTGCAGCCGGGGGTGTTGAGATCCCCCAGAGGAAGGAAGGTGGAATTTTTTAGCCCAGGTGGGCCGAGCTAGGATTCCCAGGTACAAGTTGGGATGCGATTTCACTTGGTCTAGGCTAGCGCTTTGTCCCCGCCTGTCCGGCAGTGGTGAGGGTCCCACGGCCTGTTCTCGGAGGGACTTGGACAGCGGCCGGGGTGTCCTGGCAGCAAGGCCGGGGAGGGGGGTGCTCATCTGGGGTGGGAGGCTGAGCTCTCTGGCCCGGAAATCCATCTGAAATTCTAATGACACGTTGGAGTGAGGGGACGCCTTGCCCCCCACCTCCTGGGCTCCCTTCTGCCCCGAGGAGGCCCTAGTGCAGGGGCCTGGGGGCAGCGTCCCGCCAGCAGGGCGGACCCTCCGATCACTCGTTCCTGCGGATGGTGACGACTGGCCTCATGTTTTTATTCCAAAATATCTGTACGTTTTCAGTTTTGAGCCGAAAGTAAAAATAAGCCATTTGCTTTATTGTGGCTCCTGCCACTCATTTATATTGTCAAAAACCATGGCTTCTTCCGATGCGGAGCGCCGTTTACCAGTTTGCTAAGTAGGCATAGACGTGTCTGAGTCTTTGTCCGCACCCGTGAGTGATGCTCAGAGACGCAAACAGGAGTGAGAATAAGTGGATTTTGTTGGCTTGCGGGTTGAGTCACCTGCATCATGTCCAAGTGGAAATGACTTCTTTAAGAAGTCCGAGCTCGCCTCCCGTCGGTCTGGCCCTGGTGCGGGCAGCGGTGCGGCCGTGCGGGCGTCTGTGGCCCGTGTGGGTGGGGACCAAAGCCGGCTGGCTGTGTGAACACGGACCCTGGAGTTCGTGGAACCTTCCGTTTTGTTGGGACTGAGAACAAAGTCCCCACAAAAACCACACAGTTAATTTTGCTTCCAACCCGCTTCCCCCTAATCGAGCTCATTACACAAAGAGACGTCTCAAATGCCTTTTCTTTTGTTTTGTTGCACCCATGTCAGCCCAGGACCCCGGCGGCCCAGAGAGCTGTCAGGAGCCTCCCCGCGTCTGGGCGCGGCTTGTCCGCGGTGGGACCGAGACCCGGGGAGTGCAGTCCTTCCCACTTCCGGGCGCCGTGACCGCACGCGGCGAGAGGCAGCTCCCTCTAACGGCGGGGGCTCCGGAGTGGGCGCTGGAGCAGACGCCGCTCGCATTGCGACCTGTCCAACAGGCAAGACTCTGTCGGATCAGGGCGGCCAACGGCGTGACCTCCAGGACACCTCGCGCCGTCCCCCCCGGTGGCCGGGTTGTGTGTGGGCCGCGCCGCGTGTGCCCCACAGCGACGAGCCGTATACAGAGGTACGAGCGTCTAAGGTCCTGTTTGCCAAACTCGCGGTAATTTACGTAATTATACACATAATGTATTTTAACCAAATACACAAAGAAGATCTTTATAATGCCACTTAGGGTCTAGATTTAACTTAAACCACTACTTAGTCTATCTCTCTAATAGGGTACTAAAAGGGAATTTTATGACAACATTATCAGTAGCATTTTGCTGATAATTAGAATAACAATAATAATACTGAGATATTTTTTCAGTAATAATGGTGTTATTAATGAGATTTTTATGAAAGACAGACTTCTTTGGTATAATTATGAAAATTGATCTTTTGCATTTTAGTTATTCACTGAAATCAGATAAGTGGCTTAACTACATGTATTATTTCTAATAAATATTCAAAAGAATGCATTTAAACAAGGCTTCTCATTCTATTCTTGCTCATATTCCTTGCATTTAAATAAAAGTGTAATTGCTCTGCTTTTTAAACTGCTAGTTTGGATTAGCTGTCTAACCTGCACAGTGTAGCTGTTTTGCTGTTTGCATTTTTAATAGCTTTATTACCATTTGGTGAAGCCTTAATTTCTGGCTCCCTCGAAGCGTCCTGCCTTCACGTCAGCGCTACAATTTAACCGGCAATAATCTGTCAGGATAAGATAAAGGCCCACACCAGCCGAGACGCGGCGTCTTGTGGGCCTTCCTGTCATTGTTAAAGGCAAGATCCCAGTGTGTCAAAATGTAGCCTCTGAAAGTTTTCCAAACTTTGAGGCATAATTTTACAGCTCACGGTTTCATCGATGGCTCCGGAACGCATTACCTTGTTCACCCGGGAACGTGATTAGCACGGCGCCTCCTTGCCTGTGGCGTCCGGGCCTGAGGCCACCATCAGGAGCACGTCCTCGCCTGGGTGAGCGCCACGCATCCGCGGGCCGAGCAGGACGTCCTCGGTTCTCCGGCAACGACGGGTCTGTTTTCTAAGAATCTGAGACGGTACATAGGTGAGGACGTGCTTTGTTTATAAAATTATGTCAAACACGGCCGGGTGGAGGGACTGTGGTGATGAGCCCGTGCGCCCATTGCCCGGCCTGAGCCCTTGGCGGTTCAGAGACCGCATTCTGCCCATCGAGGCCTCACCTCCCACCCCGGCGAATCCTGAATGCCGTAAGTTCTCACGTGTGAGTCTTTATGTGTGGATTTTTAAAAAAACAAGGCAACGGGGTGCCTGGGGGGCTCAGTCAGGTAAGTGTCGGACTCTGGATCAGGTCATGATCTCAGAATTTGTGGGTTCGAGCCCCGCATCAGGCTCTCTGCTGACAGCTCAGATCCTGCTTCAGATCCTCTGTCCCCCTCTCTCTCTGCCTCTCTCTGGCTCATGCTCTCTCTCTCTGTCAAAAACAAGTAAACATTTAAAAAATCATGTGGTTGTATACCCAGTCACAACTAAAAAATCAACAATAATTCTTCAATGTCATAAGATGCCATTTTAAATTCCCTAGTGTCTCACTCACATGTGTCACAGATAAATATATTTTCTCAGATTTTTAAAGAAGATTTCCCTTTGGGGCACCTGTGGGGCTCAGTCAGTTAAGTGGCTGACTCTTGATTTTGGCTCAGGTCATGGTCTTGCACTTCATGGGTTCAAGCCCCATGTCGGGCTCTGTGCTCACAGTGCAGGTCTGCTTGGGATTATCTCCCTCCCCCTCTCTCTCTGCCCCCGCTTGCTCTCTCTGTCTCTCTCAAAATGAATAAATAAACTTAAAATATTAAAAAAAAAAACCAGAAGAAGATTCCCCTAGGCCATGCCCGAAGCAAAGCTCTGCACTGTGACTGGTGGAAACGCTTCCCGATGGGTCCTCGATGGACGCCGCCCACTGCCGCTTCTCCTTCGTCGTGATCTCGCAGTTCATTCGTTGAAGGACACAGTCCTGGTCGCGGTGGTTCCATCTGGGGGTCGCCCACATGCGCCCCACTGGTCTGGTCTGACACGCTCCTCCGTGGACCCTGGGGACGGCGATTCCACGGGGGTTTCACCCAGATTCGCACTACAGGGGAGGACGGTTTCCCTATCGGGAGGTGGCCGATGGGGACAGTGCCCCCTCCCTGTGACAGTGGCAGCCGCTGCTGCTCAGGGAGGAGGAGGGGAGACGCAGGGCCGGAACGTGGTCCTAATTCCGTCCTTCTTCCGCCGGGTCGACAAGCTGCACCGTCTGTGAAAAGAAGACGCTCCTGGCGTCGTATCTGGTTGCGCGTGTGTGGCTTCTGTTGGAAAGGCGGGATAAATATTTGATTTCCTGCCTCGGCTCGCTAATTTTCAAAGTAATGAATTATTCATTCCCACCCTCCAGTGGTATCAACTAAATTTTTTAAACAAATTTATAGGAATTTATGGATCTAAACGTGTGTGTTCTATGTCGACCCACTGTAGTTATTACACTTTGATGATCAAATCGCCCGTCGGGGGTCAGCAGAGGCCCCCTGGAATCCCCGGGCCGAGCGGCGGGAGGCGCCCCGGGCTCCCCGTGTAGCCACGGCCGGCTCCGCCGCTTCTCCCGGGGACTCAGTTTCTTCCGCTGAGAAATGGCGTCCAGGGACCGGACCGCGTGTAACTGCACACAGACGCACGTGCGTGTGTGCAGGGAGCGTGCGCAGCCCCCGTGCTGCATCTGCCTTCCTCCCACACTTGTCACAGAGGTGTCACTGGAGAACAGCCACAGGCAGTTTCCAGAAATCGTCGCTAAACCCACCACCCAGCAGGGCATCAAGGCGCGTGGGCCGGGAGGTGGCGGAGTCGCTCTGGTGTTGGAGGGGCCAGGTTGGGGGTTGGTCTCGAAGAGAACCGTGACCCGCTGTGACCATCTCCGGCAGGGGCTCCCCCGGACTTCTGGGGACGACACAGAGCCCTGCGTTTTGTGCTGAAGGCGTCAGGAACCCGCGTGCGGCCCCGCGTGGGCGCCATGCTGGTCCCTCGGCTGCCATTCTACCCAAAGGCCCACCGAGCGCAGGAGCCCCGCCTCTCCGCCCCGGACTTGGGCGAGCGCGGGTCCCTAACCCAGGGGTAAGGAAGCCAGCCACCGCCCCAGGACGTCACCCACGCCTGGCTCATCGCAATGCTGTGGCGCCCCACCGCCCCTTGTCCATGCCCCATGGGAGGGAGCGGGGGGCCGCTTTGCCTCCTCCCTCCTGCTGGAGACAGCAGACCCGCGGCCGGTGGTGGCCGGGCCAGGACCGTATTTTGGGGACAGAGCACTAGTCTCGGAAGCTCTCGGGTCTGTTGGCTCAGGGACCCCTCCTCACGTGTCTGTGCTCACGTGTCAGGGCCCTGGCTAGTCCAGCAGAACAGCTGGTCCCGGGCAGCAGAGGGAGGACATGACATCTGCGACCCAGTGCCTCCTGTGGGGCACACTTGCTGGGCAGCCCGTGGGGAGCCAGAGGTGAACGAGGCACATCGAAGGGGATGATGGAGAGAGTGGGGAGGGGACCACGACGGGGGCGGCCATGGCAGCCACGGCGGCTGAGGATCCGGGTCAGTGTGCAAAGCGGAGGGGTCAGCACCGGACTGGCCCCGACACAGCCACTGAGCCTGCTGCATCGCCCCGTGTGCCTGCTCTCACGTTAGCTGCTGACCCGACAGTCCGACTACGGTCAGCCGGGCCGAGGGGGTCGGTGCGGACACTCCCCCCACCCTGGGGCCACCCGCAGTGTCCCAGCAGCCGCCAGCCCCTCCCCGGGTGGCCAGCGGGGCCCAGGTCATTGGACACTGTGGTCACTGACACGTTCGTCAGGCCCCAGGCCTCAAAGGCCCCTCTGCCCAAAATGTCTCAAGACCCAGACGTGACTCTAAGGAGGTGGCCGAGGCCACGGGGTGAGATACGAGCAGGGGAGAAGGTGTTCCCATCTTACAGATGAGCAAGATGAAGTGCAGAGCAACAGAGCTCACTGCAGCACACATGTGAGGCACAAGGAAAGTTCTAGAAAAGAAGCATCCGGAGTCCTGAGGCTGTCTCAGTGCACCACTTCCCAGTGACTCGGGTGCTCGGCCGGCAGCCACCGCTTCTCTGTTCCGCAGAGAAAGCTGTCCCTGGGTGTAGGTGACGGGGTTTAGCCGGATCTTAGTTCATCCCCTGCCTCCTCCCTGCTCTGATCTGCAGCCCCAACCCTCGTCAAGAATAGTCATTAATAAACAGCCTCCGAAAGGGCAGAGTCACCGACGCCGAGCACTCTTGCGGAAGCCACTCTGGAAACGGGGGTGACGTCCTTCCAGAGCCACGTGTTTGCCAGACCAGCCATTTGTGAGTTGTTCCTGTTTGTGGTTCTGAATCCTTGTGCCGCGGAAAAGAACTCGCTGCGTTTCACCATTTCTAAATCTGGCTCCGAGCTCCCAGCACGGCGCCCACAAAGAGACAGTGACCCCGAGACCAGCTGCCAAATCCCAGGGTTTCTTCTGCTTCTAGAAACGCGGGCAAATCACGGAACCGCTCAGGCCTGTTCTGGCTGATGGCCCTGAGGGTGGCCCCTGGGACGCCGGAGCCGCAAGGCCGGTGACCTGCATTTGCAGAAGGTCTGGACAGAGCCGTTGGCTACCATCTGGGAGGAGGGACGGCTCACGGCGTCCGACCAGGACGCTAGACAACATCCGCCAGGCAGACGTCGGGGCCCACATCTCTCCTGCTTCCTCTCTGCGAAGGCGGAATGAACGGGACCCAGGGTCCTTCCGGGCGCGTGAGGGGTGGGTGTGGGCGGAGCCAGCGACCCCCAGAGGCAGAGCCCACCCTTTCGGGCCGCGCAGAGCATCCGGGACTGTGGGAAGGGGAGGCTGTGACGACCTCACATCCTCATGGCGGTGGCATCCCCCGGCGGGGAAGCAGCGTGAGCAATGTCCTCGGCGCTACACGCCCGGTGCGTCGGCGGGGCCCAGCCCGAGGGCGGAGCGGGACTTCCTGCGAGGACTTCACCCCACGGTGGCCCCGGAGGCTCGGGGACACCAGCCCCGGAAGGCTGTAAAACTCGAGACGATGGCCTGGACAGACAGCCAGATTTCTGTTTCCAGCCAGTTCAGGGCTACTCTAACCTCGTCATTATGCTTGAAAGACAAGTGGGTGGAACCTGAGAGCGGTCGGGCTCCCCCTGCGCACCTTCTCCCCGACGCCCGCTTCCCCGATCCCCGGCCTGGCCAGGCCCCTTCCACGACTTCTCCCGCGGAGACAAGCGTCCGGTCAGCCCACCCGCTCACTGCGCTGGCGGCTTTGCTGGGTCAGCACTACGTTAACCCTCGGCCCGTCCCCCTGAGGACACCGGGCTCGCCCCTTTCCACCCTCGTCAGGCTGGGGATGGAGAAGGCGCTGGTGAGCACGCTCCCGGCTCCCTCCCTCCACACCCGCCTCTTTAGGGCGGTTCTGGGTGTTCTTCACCAACACGGAGGCTGGTCCTTCCGCCTGCTCTCATGACCTGGAACCAAACACTTGTGAGCATTTCGCATTCTGTGCAAAGACAATAGAGTTAAGTTCAACAAAGGCTGGATGAATTATTAATTGCGCTTTATGGAAAAACACATCTATTAGGAATGTGACTCATGAAGCAGAAAGGTTTCCTGAGTCGTGTGCCTTGTGTGATCCGGCTTCCGGGTCCGTCGTATCGATCCTGCCCGAAAAAGTGCGACTCTGAGGAGCAAACGCTGTCAGAATCCACAGATGGAGGGTCAGGGCAGGCAGAGAAGAGGCCCAGCTCTCCGTACAGCCCGGGGCGCAGGCTGCCTCCCCCAGAGACGCGGCGTGAAGGGGGGTCCATGCAACCTGACCCCCACACACATCTGACCTTCAGACTTTTTTGCTTCTTTATATTTTGGAGGAGTTCCTGTGGGTGTTTCTTTGTATGTAAACTTAATAAAAACCAAACAAACTGGGAAGCGTGTGGCTTAGCCAACTCCGTCGGCCGCACTGAGTTCTTGAGCGAGCCTGGCCTGAAGCGAGGACCGTGTCCAAAGAGAAGCCCGTGGATGTTTCCATTAGAAGCGCCATCGCGGTTGAAAGACACCCACAGGGCACCGGTCTGAGCTCGAGGACGCTGCGGATGCCTTGGACTTCCTCCGGATCGCCCTCACTGTGTCCCGAAGGAGGCCGTGCAGGCACATGCCTGAGGGAGGGCGCGGGCGGGCAGCACGGCCCTCGGCGCCCTCTCTGTGTCTCCCAGACATTGTGTCACATTTGGGAGTCTCAGCAGCCGGAGGGGAGTGAGGTGCCCTTTAACTCTGGGGACCTCCAGGCCAGCGCCTCATGGCCCTTCAGACACCCAGCCGGGGGGTCCTGTACAGCCCAATCAGTTCAGAACTCTGCTCTCCGTCCAGGGTGTAGACAAGGGGGAGGCTCGCCCGCGGAAGGGCGCCACCCCTGCCCCTGCACCAAAGGTCTGGGGGCTTTTCACTTGGGCCCCTGCAGGCTGCCTCGGGGCAGCTGTGCCCACGGCCCCCCTGGGGGGCACAGCAGTGGTGACAGTGGTACATTAGCCTGAGGACCGGTTATTCTGATATCTCCAGATCAGCTGCAAAGGCCCCCGGCACCCCCGGGTGCTGGCTCCCAGTAGCCTCGAGGAGACAGTGCTAAGGGCCCTGCTCGGAAGAGCCTGTCCCTGGTGCCTCGGCCAGACTTGTGCTCTCCACCCCCCACGTCCATATGTTGAGCCCTGACTCCCAAAGTGATGACGGTATTTGGAGATGGCCTTTGGGCAGTAATTCGGGTTAGATGGGGTCATGAGGACGGGGCACGCATGATGGAATTTGTGTCCTTATGAGAAAAGAGGCTGGAGGGGCGCCTGGGGGCTCAGTCAGTTAAGCTCAACTTTGGCTCAGGTCATGATCTCCAGGTCCATGAGTTTGAGTCCCACATCCGGCTCTGTGCTGACAGCTCAGAGCCCGGAACCTGCTTCAGATTCTGTGTCTCCCTCTCTCTCTGCCTCTCTGCTCACCCTGTCTCTCTGCTCACCCTCTGTCTCTCTGCTCACCCTCTGTCTCTCTTTCTCCCTCTCTCACAATAAATAAGCATTAAAAAATTTAAAAAAAGAGAGAGACCAGAGACCTTGCACTTTGTCTCTCTCTCCCCACCTCTCTCTCTCCCCCTCTTTTTCTCCTTCTCGAGATACCCTGTGAAGACACAGCAGCTTTCCAACCAGGACGTGGGCTCTCACCGGGGCCTGAGGACCAGAACCTTGGGCCTGGACTCGGGCCTCTGGGACTGTCATTATAAAGCCCCGTTGTTTGAGCCACCCAGCGTATGGGGGTTTGTTATGGGGGCCCTTAGCAGGTCCGAGGAGGGTCGAATTTATGTTTCCATACAGAGGAGGTGGCCGTGTTCACACACTGACGTGGAGAGAGAAAAGCGTGTATTCCGTTGTAGAAGAAGTTAAGTATTTTTTGTATAGACCTGTTTCACAGGAGAAGACGGAGTCATACAAGTTGATATTGTAGCATATTTTCTGCAGCGGAATATTAACACGAAGTATGAGAAGTGGGTGAGTTTATGCCAGAACGAGGTTATTAATAAGAACAATGATCCGCAGCTGCGTGGCGCTTTTCATCCGGGGAGAGGCTCCCAAAACCGAGCCCGCAGGAAACAAGAATGCCCGCCACCTGCACCTCAGAGACGGAGACATCAGCTCCAGAGAGATTAAAAAGAAGCAGCAGCTTTCGCAAGGCCACGCAGGAAGCTAATGCACAGGCCGGAAACAGAACTCGGAGAGGCCACCTCCGGGCTGTGCACGCCGGTCAACCCCGCCTTCCGGGAGCCCCCTCGACGGCCCTCAGGGAACAAGTCCTTCAGCTCCCTCGTTTGGTTCTAAAATTCCTCAGGACCATTTCCACACGGTGTTCCGTCCTTGGAACAATGGTCACATCCACTCTCGCTAAGACCCAGCAGAGGCGGGACTAAGGATGGAGAGGCCGGACCTGCCCCGGGGGCGATTCGCCTCCAGGGCGCCCCCCAGTGGAGGGGGCGGGTAGAGGCCCCTTAGCAGAGCCCGCAGCCACGTCTCCAGCAGTTGAAATGATCTGTTCAGTGTTATTTCGTGCTGAGGATCATCTTTGTGATGGAGGCGACTAGCAAGCAGCAAACGTTGAAGCACATGGAGCCGACCCACCAGGTCGCGTGCGTGCAGCCGAGCCGCCGAGCCGCCGGCAGGGAGAGCCGGACGTCTCGTTCCGTCGTGTCTCCCAAAGGGGCGTCTCGACGGCCGGCGGCAGAGCCGCTGAGAACGCCGCAGCGGAGTGGGGTGGCCCTGGTCCGGCAGGGCTGCGGCCTTTACTGGAAAGGAGGCGCGTAGGGAGACACGGAGGCGTGGCGTCCACAGGCCACACAAGGCCAAGTCAGGCCAGGGCCCGGCGCGCGCACAGGCTCTGGCAGGGGCAGGAAGGACCCTCCACCGGAGCTTTCAAGGGACCACAGTCTGCTGGCCTCGCGGCCTCGGACACACTGGCCTCTAGGACGGTGCAAGAGTAAACTGTCACAAGCCGCCCCGTTTGGTGCTCTGTGAGGGGAGACGGATGCACGGCGGGCCGGCGACCCGGGTTCCGAAGTTCCAGGATGAGTACAGGACAGCCTCATGCAGACCAGAGAGGTGACGCTCAGCGCACCCCGTGCCGCCCACGGGCTCGGCGGGTGCGGCAGTGAAGCCCGAGAACCGGCCTCAGCTCTGGAGCGACTCCGGGAGGGCGGGCGGCTCCCCGGGGCCAGCGCGCAGGAGCCTCTGCCCTCCGGCCGGGTCTGCACACCGTGGAAGCGAGTCGGTCGGAGCTGACATCGAGGATCTGGCAGCCTCTGGCCCTCCTTCACCTCCTACTCCCTGGGTGGTGGAGGCACACGGCGGGTCAGGGCTGGGCCAGAGCGTGGGGCCTGATGCCCTTGCCACCCCGGGCGTGGGGCCCAATGGCCCCTCCTAACACCTGCCCGCCTCCTCTGACTGACTTGCACGTGACTTTCCACACCTTGATTATTTTCTGATCCTGAAAGCCATAGTAACTCAGCCCAACTGTTCAAGCGCTTCACGACTGTGGAGTGCCGCCTGTGGCGGGGGCCTCGGGCCCTCCCCAGGGGTGACGGCCAGCTGAGTGACGCTCTGGGCCCCTGCTCGCCGGCTGGCAGGTGGATGCCGTACATTAAGCGATGGGGTCAACCGGAGGGGAACGGGGTCCGTGGGACGGCAGGCGTCATGGGAACGTCAGAGGGCCCTTGCTTTCCTGTGCTGCACACACAGTGCGGAGACTCCGGAGGACGGGGGTCCTGGGGGTGTTTCTGCCACATGTGGGCTCCTGGGCGGAGCGTTTGCCCCGAGCGTCCACCTCCTCGACGTGCTGGGTTAGCACCATGGGGAGAAACAAGCCCCTTAGCGCTCCCCTGGCCCAACCCCGGGCGCGAGGGCCCCGCCCCCGCCCCTCGGCACCCATCCCACTTCCTGGGGACGAGAGACCCAGGTGCCGAGGCTCCCAGAGCACTTTCCAGGGCCACCACTCAAGGACGCCCCCTGAATCTGGAAGCCACTCTCCTTCCCCCCAGGATTCCTCCTTCCAGTCTTTTCCTGCGGAGACTGGAACATTTGGCCATGAACTGGTTACTCCACGGGGTCGAACTCAGTGATTTATCCATTCCACAAACATGCGTTAAGGTGCAGAGTCTGTGTGCCAGGAGCACTCTGAGGCAGATGGAGCCCCTCCTTCTTGACTCCTGGACCTCAGGCAGAAGCCTGGGGCCTGGGACAAAGCACTGCCGAGGGCTGTCCTGAACTGAACCTCTGCGTCCCCCATAATTCACACGTTGAAACCCTTGGGGGTGGGGCCAATGAGTAGACTGAGACAAGTTCAAGAGCGTGAGGCTGCCATGATGGAAGCGGTGACCTACAGGAAGAAGAGACCAGAGAACCCCCCTCAGGCACCACGCAAGGCCCCGTGTCTACGGGGAGTGTAGGAGAGAGTGTGGGCAAGCCGGGAAGGAAGCCCTCGCCAAGACCACTGAGTGCCAGTTCATGGGATTTGGCGATATTTGGAGATGAAGGAATCTTCCAGGCACCCTTCAACTCTCTGCTGCGCAGTCGAGAGGCAGAGTCACGGAGGGGATCTACCTCCCGTCGGGTCAGACCTTCAGCTTTCGCTGCGCGGTGAGTGGAGAATGAGCCGACGAGGAAGGCACCTCAGATCGTTTCCCGGGGACGGAACTCCGTGTCCTGTGCGCTTCCCTCCGTCTCGTGCCCTTCGCTCTGACCGGCGGGACGCAAAGGCGCTGTCGGAAGCCTCGAGACGAGCTGGGGCCCGTGAGAGACGCCGTCAATCCGCTCGTGATTCTGGCTGTGGCCACAGCCTGTTTCCGAGACCGTGTCTTGAGACCAGTGGCTGCTCTGTCACGGAAAATTCCAGAAGGCACCTGGCCGCGGTGTCTGCGTGAACGCGGCTCTCGGCGTCCAGCCCTGCGCACATTGCCTGGCTGTACATCTTCACATAGCGCAGGGCCGTCCATGCGTTGTCGGCGCACGGGTACGTGCCTGGGACCTCAGAACGCCCAGGAGCCCTCCTGTTGGAAGTTCGGATGGCGCCGTTAGAGAACTCTCCTGGGAGCGCCTGGCGGCTCCGTCAGCTGAGCGTCTGTCCGGCTTCCGCTCAGGTATTGGTCTCGGGGTTCGTCAGTTCCAGCCCCGCGTCGGGCTCACTGCTGTCAGCCTGTAAGCGCAGAGCCCGCGTCGGGTCCTCTGCCCCCCTCTCTCTGCCCCTCCCCGCCTGCGTCCTCCCCCCAAATGAATATGCAAACAAAAAAGAAAACTCTTCTTCGATAGACAGGCAGGGACTTGAGGCCCTTGGGGTCCCCGGCTCTGGGAAAGACGCTGCAAACGACCCTGGAGCTCACTCCTCAGCGCTGCTGGTTTGTGCATGAACATTGCAACTCTGTTGACTGAAGAAGGGAGAGCGATTACTTGGGGTAGGCAGGTGGATGCTTCTTAAAAGAAAATTCCGTCCATGAAAATGCAAGCTTTCAGGGTCTGACGGCTTGCCAGACGTTGCAGAGAGAGGAAACTCACCCCAAGCCTGCCTGGATAGAAATCCAAACTGACCGGCCCCCCAAAGTGAACCCTTCAGGGGGAGGACTGCTTTCAGGCGCGAATATTTTACGAGTCACACAGTATCATTAGGAGCTGGATTATTTTCGCCCTGACTTCTGCTAAGTTGGCTTGAGTCTTAATCTTCACGCACTAACAAGATCGAGTCGCTGGCCCCGTCTCCCACATCCTCGTGGGAGTCGGCAAACAAGTCCTTCCAGAAGTCCCGCTCGGAAGTCTCGCTGCGTTGCTCGCCTGCGGGTGAGCCGGGTGCCCGTCCTGGAAGGAGCCATGGGGGCGGGAGCAGCTGCCGTGCTCTTCCTGGCGGGGCAGGGCCCGGAGGTGGCAGCAGGGTCCCGCACTGGGGCCGTGTGGCCCGGGAACGGGTGAGTTCACAGCAAAGGTCTCGTTACCGGAGGAGGGCTGCGGAGGCTGCAGACAAAGGGAGCGCCCCACCACACTCTCCAAACAGACAAATTATGGGGTTAGTATTCACACTACAGAAAGGCCTTCACCTAACAAAAGGGTACTTTACAGAAGGATTCACTGAAGCTTTCCTTTAAACAGTTGTCTCCAAGAGCAGCTAATCCCTTGTTTAGTGATCATTAATGCTTCAGTAGAAAAGCTGAGGGAAGAAAACCTTACAGCTAAAATGCAAGAGCCACTGTCAATTGAGAATCAATCAAGAAGGAAATAAAACAAATTTGAAATGGTAGGTTAGTCAACTGGAAAATGGGATGTGATTTACATAAAACTCACAAACACATCTATGCAAGAAACAAGGTCATGTCTATTGAGGAAAAATTGCATGTATTTTGGAATATGGTTAGCGATGATCCTAATTCTCCA
Organism: Mungos mungo; assembly: GCA_004023785.1. NCBI lineage: Eukaryota > Metazoa > Chordata > Mammalia > Carnivora > Herpestidae > Mungos > Mungos mungo. The sequence continues at coordinate 9,459 of PISW01013085.1, read as the reverse complement.
AAGGAAGCAAAAATTATTCTGCAAGTTCTAGGTGCCCGTAAGGCAGGCCGTTCGAGGGTTTCCTGCATGGCACCCCCCAGTCCTCCACCTGGAGGAAATCCGCCAACTAACTGACCACTTACCGAACGGGCTGCCTCGGTGTTTGGGGCACCTATTCACAGGAGAGACTGTCCGGGGTAACTGAGAACCCCAAGAGAGCCCTGGGGGCTGGTTCTCCTAGTGGCTGCTGTGATCTAAATCAGGAAAGCAAGTGAGGTTTCTGAAAGTTCGAATTGCGCATTGGCCATTGAATGCATAAGAAAACTCCCATCAGCATTTACAACTCACATGGGTAAATGTTTCTTTGTTTTGTGATGTTTGAGTTCCCTAGTAATGGAAATCATTATCATGTTAGTTATTTTACTTTTACTGCTGTTGTCTATATTTTATTACTACATTCTTGGGCAATTCCGGTTTCTGGCCCATCTTCATAAACTGTGACTTTATAGTGCTTGCTGTTGTCTGGTTTAGAGCCGTCAGTCCTGAAATCTTCATTATTTTGTTAATATTGCCACTTCCTTCTTTCACATGTGTTTATATTGCTTGAATGTTCCTCGTTTTCAACGGTTCCTTACCACTTTGTCAGAAGGATTTTTTGGAAACCACCTGTAGCTGGGTTAAGAAAAAGAAAAAAGAAAAAAACACACAGTCTAACAACCTCTGATTTTAAGAGAGCAATTTATCTCATTCACATTTAGTGTAAAACAGATATTCTAATTCTTTTGTCTTATGTCATGATCATTATTGGTTAAGCTTTACTCTGCTTGCTTTTTCCTTTTCTTCATTTTGGATGGTTTGACTTAGTTGACATCCATTCCCATTTTTCTTTCTGTGAACTTGGCATTTCTGCATTTTTTTATTCAGCTAGTGACCATGCATCCATCCCTCATCCTTGTAATTCATACACGCTTCTCAACTGTTGGATGAAAAACCAGAACCAAGGTGTTTGATTCCCTCACTTTCCCCTTTGCACAAGGCAGATGAGCTAAAACAGCCATAATCTGACCTGTTCTCTGCTCGTAACCCCTCATTTTTGCGAAGATAGGTGAGCATTTTAGTGCAAGAATATTATTGGGTTTTCCCTTGTAGCGTGCCTTTTCTCTCTTAAAACAATAATCTACCCTTTATCACAAGTCCTCAATCTTATTATTATTTGTTATTATTGGAGCTGACTCCAAGGGCATGGAGTTCATGGCTGCCCTGTATTTCTCTTACTTACCTTCTCCTTTCTTGAAGTTGACACACTCGAGTTTGCTTTGAAAATCCATCCACTTGGATCTTTCCAAAGCGCTCGTTCACATTATCCAATTATTGTCATTGTGGCTTTGTGAATTAGTCCCCCTTTTACTAGTGAGAAAATGGAAAACAGTTATGTCTTAGTGCTGTAGGCCCCCACCCCACTTCCCTAATGCCCTGCCTCCCTAAGACGCCAGAAGTAGTCTCTGGGAGCGTTCATGTATCAAGGACAAACGCCAGGGTCTCAACAAAAGCTTTTTAAGTAAAAGAGGCCGCTGCCCCTGTAGGATCATTGAAATGCAGAAATTGATTTTAGTGAAACTTACATGAAAGAAACAAAATGGAATATTAATTTCTTCAAAATCACTTATCTCCTTGTATCAGTTTTTATTGTCTCTTTAGAACAGTGATGTTTTATCTGGATTTTGTGTGTCTTTACTTTGGTAACTGCCAGAGAGCGGTAGGGGAGGATGGGGCTGGCAGGCGGGCAGCGTGGTGGGCGGTGAGGAGGGCCGTTAGCTTCCTTTCCAGGTCCCAGAATGTAGCCACGTCCTGTGATTTCGTCCGTCTGTCCATTCATTCCGTAGACATTTCTGGAGCCGGCTGGGAGCCGAGATTCTGGGTCCGTGACCCGCCCCTCCACCCTGATGCACTGAGCAGCTCCAGCCTGGCAGGGAAGACAGACGAGAAAACCGAAAATCACAGCACGTTGCAGCATGTGACATTTCCACAGGCGCCGCCGTCTGCAGGCCTGGTCCCCCGCCATGGGCTCATCTCCGTCAGCTTTCCCGGGACGCAGACCCGGCCCCTTCCCCTGACATCAACGTCGGGTGAGGCCTGCCCTCAGCTCTGGGGTCCTGCTCTGGGGTCCGGCAGCAGCTCATGCCTCGTGACTTTGTTGAGGCCCGTTTTGCACACCGTCCTTGAAGAAAGGTCCGTGAACAGAGTGTGCACATTCAGGTCAAAGATTAATGGAGGAGAAGTATGCTAGCCTGAATCCACACTGCCGTCTGGGGAGGCGAGGGCAGTGCAGGCACGCTGACCACGAGCCTGCACATCCTCACTTCACGGGTCCCCGGGGAGAGCTGCACCTCTTGGAGATGCGCCTGCTAGAAGAATCCGTCAGCCCTGACATGCCCCTTCTCCCTCGGTCACATGCGACCTGCTCTGTGTTGGGGAGGGGCTCACCCACAGACACCGCAAAAGGTCGAAACACCGAAATCTCGCTTGTTATCTTCACCTGCTGCTGGGTTGTCCCTCAGGGTCAAGGCCACCGTGTCCGGCATTATCTGAGCACCCCCCCCTCCAATGAATAACCTGTGCTTCCTGACGCCCCCGGACTTGCTGACTCGTCCGTCCTGCTGACCCTGTGCCAGGAAGACCACGGCAGGCCCCCCGGGGAGCGGTCACCGACACCTGCTGTGTGCTCAGAGCCGCGTCACACGCAGCGACGTTCCCAGGTGGCCTCTCTTTTCTTCCAACACCGGTGCCCGACACGGCCATCGTCCCAGGCCAGTCACGGGGACGCATGCCGCGCCCCGTCTACTCGGGCCTTTTAAGAGACACATCTGCCTGGGTTCCCCTCGGCTCTGAGTCTCCGGTGTCAGAGGCTGGTGACAATTTGCCGGCACGTTCTAGGATTGCTCCCGACTCGTTTCTATGTTTAAAAATTCAGGTACTGGATTCCCTAAGAGCCAGGTAATCAAAGCGAGCATTGCAAAACCCAGTACAGGCAACTCCCTGAGAAATGAGAGCTGACGCTTCCGTTGCTCTGAAAAAGCAAAGTCGTTTCTTCCCATCATGACTTTGTCTCTGCACAAAACGGTCTCAATATTTTTGAAACATCCAGTGTGAAGGTGACTCACTTTATGAGATGGGCAAGCGCAGTCCCCTGTGACTTCGAGGCTGGAAATTCGATAGTTCCCTGCGGGGCCACCAGAGCGCCGCCTCACCTGCCGGCCCGGCGCCTCCGTCCAGCCACGCTGCTGCGGTATTAATTCCTGCAGCGGAAATCGCAAGGGGCCGGTGACTTTTCGCCTTCACAAAAGGGGTTTCTATGGTAACAAAAGCACGCTGGGTGATTCGCAGTTAAAAACAAAGCGAAACAGAACTGGCCCAAAGTCCAGGTCGTGCTGGAACTCGGGCCACGAGGACTCTTCCCGAAACCAAACCACATTCTGTCCGAAGGTGGCCATGGCAGCCGCGCGTGGTGACCCTGGGGGGGCGGGACCTGCACGTCCGCCTCCCTGAAAACACCCGAAGGTAAAATTTTCGAGAAGTGCCTTCATCTTTCCACTACAAGGCAGGCGACTCCCCAGGCAAGTAAGAAGGGAAGAGTCCTCGGCTGGGGGGAGCCGGGGAACCATGGTGGACCCTGAACACCCCCGGCTGGTTAGGGAAATGCGCTGCAATCCCGAACCTCCCGTCCTTGGGGGGCGTTGCTATTGTTTCTGCTGTTTAATTACAGGGGGAGGGCCCCGCGAGGGACACAATTCACAGATTCCTGGCCTCGCCGAGGAGGGAGAAAGTGATCTATTTGCAGGAGTTGTGTATTTTTTTCAGGCACTTTACGGAGACACCCCAACCCCCTTGGTTGCTGACTGTAAAATAAGAAAACTATTACCCAGCTGGGGTAACAATGGGCTCCCACAGTGCCTTTCTGCTCAGCCTGCAGCTGCAGCGAAAGTGGGAACAGAGCGGCAGGCCAACATTCTTCCCGAGCCGCCGTTTCTATGGGCGAGGAGCCCTCCCACTGATCCGATGTATTTTCTATGCAAAACTGCACAAGAAGTGACATTTTAAAAGTTTTGACCTTTGTTTTTTTTTTTTTTGCATGAACCGAGCCATACATTTTTTAAACCTCTGACAGGGTGTCTGTTAGAAAAGGCAATAGCCATTACTGTAATAATAAAATGTTTCAAAATTGGAAAATTCTATATTAAATATAAGGCACAGATAACCTTTGTCTGGAAAATGATAGTGATGTGGGCCTTGGAACCGCTTGTTTATTGTTCCAGGAAAACAGATGATGACACATTTCAGGCATATTTAGGAAACAATTTCACTGGACGCAGTGTTTTCATTTGCTAATTTAAGACTTTTCATGATTTCCCCCCAAAAGAAGGATTCGTGAGGGTTTTGCATCTATACGCCAGGGTGTTTCCACTTAATATTAATGGCCATGGTGTTTGTTCAGAAAACTATCCTTTGCATAACAAAAATATTATTTTAAAAAATTGCTTTTGTATCTCAATACATTTAGGGTTTTTTTTTTTTCCTTTGAGGGAAGTTTAATTCTTATTTGAATCTAAAACTTCTGTATTAAGGAAAAAAAAAGAGGAACACAAAATAACTGAGAGACCAAATGTCAAAGAGAACTTTTCTTTAAAAGACCTTCCAATTAGTAAGGGACATGAATGGGGGGGAAAGGCTCAGCTACAAAGATATAAAGAAAGAAAATTAGGGCAAATGAGATGTTGAATTATTTGCAACAAAAGAGGGGTGAATAGGAGATGGATGAGGAAATACCACATTCTCCAGTTAAAGGATTATGCTGCTTTCGAGTCTCCGCCCAGCCCTCTAAGTGGTGCGCCCGGGCAGGGGTCCGCCAGCCCTCCACGTGACCGCGGTGACCAAGCAGGGGTCCGGCAGCAGGCGGGCTGGACACTCTTCCCTAATCTGTCCTTCAACAGCTGCCAATGTGGACTTTTATGTTTAAGGCTGGAAGATTCTCAGGGGTAAGTGGGGGTTAGCTTTTCTAAGATGTTTGGAGGTAAGCGTGCCGGCCTCTCCCGGGCGGGGGCCGCTCCAGGAATCGGGCTGCGTTCTGAAAGCAGATGAGACTCTAGGAAACCGCGCCGAGTTTGGATTCTGTGTCCGCCTTTCCCTCTTGCTCTGGGCCACCTCTTCACTTCCGTCTTTCCTCCTGGAAGACAGAGACAGCAGAAGTCACCGTCACCACCGGACTGTCGGTCCCCGGCTAACGGGCGAGTCACTGCAAGCAGACGAGGGTGCTTCCTCTAAACCACAGAGTTGGGGAACTCCTGCAGAAGACTAGAGCGGGATTTCATTCAGAAACTTCAGATGGCTTCGTAGCACAAACTACCTGTCACCTCCCACTCACTCACGGAAGAGACAGCTGACCAGCGGGGGTGCTGGGAGCTTATCAGAATTTTGCATCATGCATGAGAAAAAAATCTTTTTATGCTGTGATAAAGGGAAGCGTTTAGAATCACACCAACATCTTCTTAACCCACTGCTACTCTCCAGAAGTTCCAAAAGGGAATGTTAGAGCTGGGAACGCTGAATTCACCTAATTCAAACCTGAAGAAACCGGGGATCAGAGAGGTTAGGTGACTTACCCAAGGTCACAGAGCTAGGAGCAGAAGTACAGCTAGAACAGGGTCCCTTATCCAGAGCCCATGCTGGCAATGCCCCCCTCCCCTCTCACCCCCTCCCCTCTCCTCCCCCTCCCCCTCCTCAGTATTTTGCTAAAACTTTAGCACAGCAACTGCTTTAAGGCTGAGCTGCAGGGGCTCCCGGGTGGCTCAGTCAGTTGGGCCTCTGACTTCGGCTCAGGTCATGATCTCATATTTGTGGGTTCGAGTCCGTGTCGGGCTCTGTGCTGACAGCTCAGAGCCTGGACCTGCTTCCGATTCTGGTCTCCCTCTCTCTCTGACCCTCCCCGCTCATGCTCTGTCTCTCTCTGGCTCAAAAATAAATAAAAAACATTTCAAAAAAAAAGAAGGCTGAGCTGCACCCAGGCCCCCCCCACGCCCGCCGTCTGCGCTCGCCAGCGTGGCCCCTGGGGTCTTGGTGGCATCTTCCTTCTCAGAGCGCACCTGCAGACAATACTGGTTCGGAAAGATCTCCCGGAAGGCAGGGCGAAGGACCCTGCGAAGGTTGCCATGAAAGATTTGGGCCCGGCCTTCGGAGGATGGGGGCAGCAGCCGGACCCCACGGCCCCCCGTCCTGGGGTGCAGGGGGCTCCTGGCTCCGCCCAACTCCGGGACGGGTCACTGCCTGACGGGGCTGGGACCCTGTGGGCTTGGCGGCCGAGGTCTGCGCTCAGCCACGTCGCCGCGGCGGGTGGGTGGCCTGAGTTTCTCCCTGCGGACAGTGGTGGGCAGCCCGAAGCTCTGGTCCGATCGGGAAGGACAGAGCCGAGCGGTGGAGATGCAGACAGCACGGGAAGGACATCTCAGTCCAACCCAGGAGGCGAACCCAGCAGGGTCGGCGTGCTGCCCGGGGCCGTCTCTCTGCACACTAACGGGGTTGACCAGTTAGCCGAGGGGCGGAAATGCACCTGACAAGCCATGAGGGGGCCGTGGGGCCACCACACGGAGACTCTGGGGTGCAGAGGCCTTTGTGCCCACGCAGGCCGGGCGGATGGGGGGAACCCACCTTGTACAGGGAGGAGGCGCCTGCCCCTGGAGCTTGAAGAGTAGACAGAAAGTGTGTGGTTTTGACTCCCTAAGAAAAATGAGATGCTAAATATTGTATTAAGGAATTATTTCGAAAATTACAGCTGACTGGTGAGTGACTGTGAATCGCGAGCGCACACCGAGAAGAGGGAGGTCTGTCTGGGGTGATCCACTGATCTTTCAAAGCAACGTTGTTTTTGCCAAACACTCGATTTTCTGAATTTGCTCTGGCCTGGCTTTTCGGAGCCCGCTGGTGAGGGTGGAGCTGGCCGAGGTCAGGCTGGGGTCTTTTCCACCAAAGCAAAACAAGACCCTCGTGTTAGACTGTGGGGGCGTGTGGGAGCGGGGCACCGGGGCCCCCCGCGCCCGCCTCACCTGAGCGGACCAGGGGGCACAGCTGGCCTCCGTGGGGTCTGCCCCGTGCCACCTGCAGATTTCCGACACAAGCCACGGGTTCCAACGTCCAAATGCGCGGAGTGAGCGCAGGGCAGACGGGGATGCCGCCCAACCCTTTCTCTTCTCGTGGCTGGAAAACTCGGCGCCAGATTTTAGGAAGGGTTACGAGGGGGGAGAACAGAGAAGTCCCAACGACCAAAGACGAGGCTTGTATTAAAATCTTCATTTTTCTTTTATGTAGGTGTTTTTACTAAGCTCCAGTTTTATCACCTGTAAAATGGGTACAATCATAGCGTTTTCATCCCAGATCAGGGAAATCTCACATAAGGCCTGAGAGGTACTTAGCTTGCTAAAAGGAACCACAGTTTTTATTGTGAAAAATGTCCACACACAAAATCCAGGGAGTAAAATAGCTGCTTAAGGCCAGATACAGACTCCCCTTGTAGCCCTGAACCCGAACACGGATTCTCGCAGTGGACGGGATTTTCAGAAGAACAACCACCGGCCACACCCTCCATGGGGCCCCAGAACTGTATTTACAGGACACACTTCGGTAAATCCATTTTCTGGAACTTACCCTGGGGAAAAACCAGCGCAGCACGGGCTTCAGGGCCAACGCGCAGAACGGCATCTAAAGCCTCGGGTCTGCGATGCTCCGCTGAGACGCGTCCCCAGTCGCTTGCCTTGGTCTGTCCGTGATTTCCCGGGTCCCTCTTCAAGCGAGCAGGCTGGGGAGCACATCTGCACGACACACAGGGCCGGGTGCTCGTGAAGGGGGGTGGTTACCGTGATTAGTCCCGAGAGCCAGAGCCGGGAAGCTTGATGCCAACTGTAGCCGACGGTTTAGCTTGAGGACCATCATCGCTGGAAGCTGCCAATGTCGGTGTTGCCCTCTAATTAGACTTCGCGTGTCCTGAATGTCTCCAAGTCCCAGGCTTTCTCTGGGGTTGACGTGCGTCGTTTCTCTCCTTCCGCCCCCCCGTGGAAACAAGAACACCAGGATGCCCGCGCCGCAGCCCCCTGGAAACGGCTCTGCATGTGCACGTGGGAGGGAACTTGACTGCTCTCAGCAAACAGCAAAAGGTCGGTGGTCCATCTGCTCATTTATACGACCCTTGTTCTATCTTCAGGGATTTACTTACTTTAATAAATTAGTGAGTCGGTGAACGAATACGTATGAGCAGCAGACCCGAGAGCCTGCCGGTGCCGGAGCACAGCGGTAAGCGACACGAAGTTCCGACCGGATTCGCTGCTGTCACCTGTGCGCGCGTCTCTCCTGTTCTCGGAGCGCCAGCGCCCGCGTGGAAGCTGTCTCTTGCTTCCTTCCTCTCGTCATGTCACGTTTACGGGGAACGTTGTTCTAGCAAGTACTTGAAGCCCTTTACGCCCAGTGTATCGTGTATCAACTAAAAGTGGGTGTTACTGTGAACGTGTTGGCCCAGGATGCCCACCTATGGGTGCCCGCTCGGCGCGGTTCGGGTGTACTAAAGGCACAGCGTTCGGTCAGCTCTGATCTCGGAGAGCCTGCCCACCGCCGAGAAGCCTCCCGGCGCCATCCGCGCCGCCGAGGGGGCTCAAGGGGCCCGGCACCTGGGTCCCTGTCAAGTGCCCACCTCAGTCAAACTGCTGGAAGTGAGGAGGCGCCAGGGTGGCGGCAGCCCCGCTGAGGGTGGGGTCAGGGGCGGGGGCGGGCAGGGGGCGTGGGTGGCATCTGGCCCTGGGAGCCAGCACGTACCGGGCCTCGTGCACACGGGAGGCGTTATCTCCTCTTGTGGGCAGAGATGAGTCACATGTGCTGTTTCCTTGCGGAAGGTTCTGCTCCAGAGATGCGGACTCGGGCAGGGGAGATCCAGGAAGGCTTCCTGTAGAAGCGGCATCTGAGCTGAGCCTCGGTGGGGGTGGGGATGCAGGGGGACCCTAGGAGTGTGACAGGCCGAGCAAGCGGGGGACCATTTCTGCCGTGGAAGCAAGAGTGTGAGCATAGCCACGTGGCTGCCGTGGACATCGGCTGAAGGGAACAGAGCCTGGGGTGGGGCTGGGACCCCGGCAACCAGGTGAGGCCAGAGGGCCCTCAGGAGTTCCAGCTTCGTTCTGGAACAAGGTTCTTGTCCTGAGTGCCCCAGCGGAGCCAGCAGGTTCCATGGGAAGGTGGGAGACGGGCGGGCTGGGCTTCTGGGATGTCCCTGGACAGCTGTGTAAGACAGTGATGGGGGCTCTTACTGGAATACCTTCCTCCCCCCACCCCTGCTCTGTGCTCCCTACCCCCGCCCTGTGCTCCCCGCCCCTGCTCTGTGCTCCCCACTCCTGCCCTGTGCTCCCCCACTTGGGCTTGGTGCTCCCCCACCCCTGCTCTCTGCTCCCCACC